>VXBB01000865.1:13102-32572 GCA_013399915.1 Illadopsis cleaveri | reverse complement strand
AAAAAAAAAAAAAAACAACCCTGGAAGGTGCAGCACAGGGCAGAAATGATTTGCACCACAAATAAACTTAAAGGAGGCATCTCAGCACACCCTGCTGCCTCATATTTTCACAATAATGTGTCCAAACTTGAGCTCCATTTTATAGTTAGTTTGCAAACACAAACACACCCCCCTGAGTGGTTTAGGGAGGGTAGGGACAGGCACCCCCTCAGTCACCCACCCCTGGATGCCAGCACAGAGCCCTGTGCCTGCCAGCCACTGGCTTTGGGACCCACAGTGCTCCTGCCCCTTGGCTGGAGGGTAAAGACCCCAGGTGCTCCAGTGGGTGACACTGAGACCTCAGTGCCTCCAGCAGCTGGCACCACCTGGCCTGAGTCCAGTGGCAGGCACCAATTTCTGCCCAGACAGACACCACTCATCAGCACTGAGGCCTTGCAGCACATACACACCTCCACAGAGTCTGAAATTATTTAGACAGCTAGTTAAGAAAAGTTTTTATGTGGTAGATTGGCCTTGTACTAACACAAGGGACAACTGAACAAGTGCAGCAAGACATTGGTAGTTAGAACGTACCTTGTAAATTCAATTTTTTACATGTGTTTTCGGACACACCAACGGGACATGCATATATATCTCCAGTTCTGTTAACAGGATAACCACTCCAGGGTGAACCAACCAACAACCTAGAGGAAAACAAACTTCATTAGGTCCTTAATGATACTGAAAAAGTCCAGCAGCATCGCATGGCATGCTATAGATAACAGGTGGAGAGGCTTTCACAAGATATAGCACCCAGGGCATTCAGGTGTAGGAGTCTTCTCCAGAACTGTTCAGGAGCTGTATTTGCATGTCAATACACTGCACTGGATTCACCAGGGGCAGTTTTGGTGGAGAAGAAGAATGGGAGAGCCTTTGGGGGTTCATTTGCCTCAAACACATGTACCGTTTTTAATGTGACGTCAAGTCATAGGTCAGAAGAAATACAGTGAGAGTAGTAATATACATAGATACATAAAATTTTAGAAGTATATATATGTTGGGCATTAAGACATGCATCACTTATTGTTCTATCAGTTAATGGTTAACTGCTTTCTTTTAGGTTATTCTTTTAACTGATAAGAAGCATTTTCTACAGGATCTGCTCAGCAACAATCAAACACTTATGTCTGAGCTTGAGCACTACCACACCTTGATAACACTGAGTCAGAAGGAAAATACTGTGGGTGGTAACAATCTGCTGCATAAAGTGTGTAATCCTGAACAAGAAAGCTAATACTTATGATAATTTTGCCTGCAGCACAACGTGATTCATGTTCTCTGACTCATTTCTTCATCTGCCATAAGGTTTCCCCCAATATCTACCCCTCAAGACTCTTTTAATTTTTTATCTGAAAGCCTTCACAAAACTGTTAAATTAATTTTCTAGGAATACTGCTTAAGAACACCTATTTTTCATCAAAAGATGATGACCTCAAGGGTTATTAAAATAAAACAGATTATTGAAAAGCAGGGATTATAGGTATTTGCTCCAGCAACAATATGACTATTTTCAAACAGAACAATCCATGGTAGTAAATAATGCATTTTGGAGACTGTAGGAAGACAAGCAATGGGGCCCCAATACAGAATATTGAGTTCCATTAGAAACCATTTTTTTCAGTTGGTCAATAGGCTGTTTAAAGCAAAATTACTTTTCTCTAAAATTTTATAAGTAGCTAACACAAATATACCTACACTATAAAAAATTGTGAAATTATTGTATTTCAAAGCAATTTCTGTATGTCATATTAACTTCCTTGGGATCATCTGATTTTACTGCTGTGATGTTATTACTAGTGTGAATAAAATGGTTATGACAAAAAACAGTTTTAGATGCACAAGAAAGAATTTTAGACCTTCCTAGTTTGTTCAGAGATACTGCTAAACACATTTTCTTTTTAAATTTTATTTCACCTCGATTAAACACAACATTATTTTATCAGTTCAGCTGGGGGTTTGGTTTCAGATTCTCTTTCTTGTGCGTCTAGGTATTTTAAGAATGCCTAACTCTTCTCAATTACCTTGTTGGAAAAAGGGTGATCATGCAGGCAGCAGGAACAGGACTTTGTGTACTTCTAGCATCTCTAAATATGCAGCTTAGGTTTATATAAATGCCTCTCTCTATCAAAGCAATGTACATTGCAGTAGCTGTGAGGAGGCCTCTGATTTTCTTGTTATTTTATGAGTGTTTCTGAGCCTTTTCAGCACAGTGGAAACCAGAACCTCCACAGCTGAGCACCAAATAAACAGAGCTCATAAGCAACTACTGCACTGGTCATGTGCCAACAGATAAGAGATAATCTGCAAATACTTGCAGTGACACAGAGGGCTGGAGCTGGTCAATAGTGGGAGGAAGAAGGAGGAAGAGCAGCAGGAAGACATGGCATTACAGTCTCCCACCTTGCTAGGTACTACTGAGTTCAGTACAGGTATAAAATGCTAACTGGGTTTATGGGAGAGAAGGGATAGGAGTTTTTTGTGGAAACAGGAAAGAGTTTTAAAATGGATGGCAACACTGTGTGTGCAATATCTGAAACTAGAACAGCTTTCCAGCATTAACTGTCATGCTGAACATTGCACTGCGTGCATTTATAAACACTTGTATTTTTTTTTCCAAGTTTCCCAGAAGGCAAACATATTTCAGAGTCCTTGCAGGATGACAGCTACTGTTCAGAGAATGGCTTTGTATCTTGGAAATATCCCCTGTAACCACTCCCATCTGGTCATGAAACTCACTGTGAAATTCTGTGTTATGCTGGCACAGCTCTGCAGCCACAGGTCCTGAGAGCTCAGACCACACATTTTCCCTCACAAGAAGAGTCAGTGAGTGAGCGAGTGAGTGAGAAGAAGAAGAACAGAAGCATGCTTGAGCACCATCAGACCCCCAAATCCAAGCTAACTCCAACCTACACCCCAGCTACTGACATAAACTGGAGACAAACATCATCCCCGCTTTAGCATTTGCTAAAACTCCTTCTCTCTTTTCAGCATGCCCACTTTTGCTCATTCAGTGGGCATTATTTGCCTCCCATTTTCCCTGCCCTCAGCATTAACTGCAATCCAGACATTTGCTTATACTAAGGAACCATCACTTCTAAAACTTGATATTCACAAGATAATTTTACTTTTGGTACCCCTGAAAATAACCTTGGAGCTGCTGCATGGTACAAACAGGAAAATGTAAGATGAAACAAGATGAACTTTTCTCATTTTAAACTCAAATTAAAACTTGAGCTGAGTAAAGAAAATTAATTTTGTCTTTCATTTGTCTTGCACTCCTCATAGTTTACTGGGACTTATTTTATTAACTTATTTTTCTGTATTCCTTGTAGATTTGCAGAGTCTGTGAATCTCAATGTCATACCTACGTTGCAGGCCAAAAAATGCCACTCTATACACAAAATTCACACTTAGAACTGACTAATACTAACGGTGGTTTTCAGAAATGAACAGAGCTATTAAACTCATTCCATTATTTGACTTAACTAGCCTAACCTGTCATCAATACACGCTTGAGAAAAAATTATTAACTGACTTATGCCAAGTTTAACTCTCTACTTTTAATTGCCAGCCTTAAAGGCTCTAGGAAATAACATAATTTCTATTTCTTTTGTATTCTTTGCCTTATGTTTAATACCAGCCTTAATCTACATAAGAAATCAGAAAGTCCTACTTGCCTTTCAAAATTAACATAAACCATTACAGTAGGGAGTTACACAACACTGCTCTGGGAAAATACATGTGTATCTTTCTGAAACATCAGAAATGAAGACAGCAAGGGACTATCTGGCTAGCATCCTGCTAACTGCATTTTTTTTTTTAGTGTAATTAGACAGGATGCATGAGACAAACTGAAATGGAATATATCAGGAAAGAATGCAAGACTGTAGTACTAAATTACTTGAGAATGCTTGTTTCCCAATAAACTGTGTCATGTATAATGTATTAGTCAAGGCTCTTTTTCAGCCATGAGTGAAGTATTTATTTTTACAGAATTTCTTTACTTGTCCTTGCAGACCGTCTTCACAAAATACTGTAGAGAGTATAATGTGATATTGCTACGGACGTTATTATTCATCTCCCTAATCATTCTCCAACACTGTATACAAAGCAATGGCACAGGAAGTCAAATGAAGTTCAGCAGCAATGCCTTACCACACAAGCTGCAGGAGTGGCAGATCAAAGTGCAACAGGAATTATGTCTGGGAAATTACACCATGACAAAGCTAGTAATCAGCAAACTGTGATGTAGCAGAAAGTGAAATCAGAATTCATAGCAGAGGGCTGAATTCCCAGCTGTTGTCAGAGCATGTTTTGTATTTTCTGGGGTTTTTGGGGGGTTTTTTCCCCTCTCTTTTCATGTACTTGCTTTTTATTGTGTTGTGTTTTATTTTCTAAACATAAAGATGGCTAATAGGAAAATAAAAGAAGAAAGACCATCTGGCCTTTTTCCTTACAATTACAGGAAGTGGTGAGTAGATATGAAGACCAGAAAACTCTTCATGGTCAGAGATGCTTCTCTGCACACAGTAAAACACTTCTCACAATCTAAAACTTTTGATCCTTTCAACAAGAATCAAAAGTTCAAAAATTACAGTGAGCTATGGTGAGACAGTTTGTGTGACAAACTCAGAAGTTCTAGAAAAAAACAGCCAGAGCTTCTCCAAGCAGGAAAAGGGCAAACTGTGGTGCATGCAGTCAGGGAAAACAAAACTGGGTAAAGAAATCAGCATTAGCTGTAGTTCTGGCACTGAAAAGACAGAGCTGCAACAATGGCAGCTTCTGTTAGGAAAAAAAAAAAAAATCAAAAAAATTACCCTCCTAAAAAGAAATGGCCTCCCTCATTAAAATCAGAAAGCTTTGAAAACATAATTATTTCAATAGAAGTCCATACAGAAATGTGTCTTTTTGGCAAAATATCTTATTGGTCTGAAGAGGCAGCACAGAACATTAGGAGAAAGGTCACTATATTTGCTGACCAGTGAGCAGTAGGCAATGATTTTTAAAACTACTTTTGGTAGTGCAATAATTATGTCATACATCAGTAAGTGCACTGTATATTATGGTGTTGTTACTGACATGTGAGATGAAACAAAATATTTTAAGACAGAAGAATTCCACGATATAAATTCAAAAACAAAATAATTTTTTAAATTGCAAATTCTGAGCACACAGACAGAGCTGAGCATGTGTCTGAAGACACGTGTGTAGGAAAAAGCATTTTAACAGCTATCTACAACTATTTCAATCTTCCTCACCTGAGACAACTATAAAACCAACTCTCAGTGTGGAGTAAGCACTGTTATCTCTGAGGAATGTAATGTCAGCTGCTGTTCAGGGAATGCACATTCAAGATGAACTTGATAGGGTACAATCTGGCTTTCTAAAAGATTATATTTATAAAATAACAGAATTTTTAGTCTCAATTTAAGATTCAAATGCAGATGGCCTCTTGACAGAGAGAACCACAGCATAAACTGAATTATGTTTCTGTGGTGGCTAATTACTTGTGTGGTGAGCTGCTTTTCTAATTGATGAGTTTCATTGGTATTCACAATTTTCCTTGAGTTCATTAAAAGCTCCCATTTTAAAATTTGCACCAGACACTGGGAAAAGCTTGAGCTATGCTTGACTTGCAAGTTTGTCCTTATTCATGAGCACCACATGCCATCAAGGCTCATCAATGCACAGCTGACCTGTGCTCAATTATCCTGGATTGTCTGTCTCTAACACAAAAAAGTCTTCCTAGTTGGTGTGTGTCACAGCATCCCAGCATGTACCAGATTCTTCAACAGTCCTGCATTCCTTTTTGGACTGCCTTCCCTCATCTCTCTGAACTCATCTCCAAGCAAAAGTGAAAACCAGTACCACTTCTGCAAAAATTCTCCCTTTTATCATTTCTTTAGTTCTTACTGCCTCGGGAGATGCACCTCCCAGAAATACTGCTGAATAATATAACAGGCATCTGCTGTATTTCTGTATCTCTCCTTTCTACTCCTTGAGAGAGTAAAGGAGGATTTTAAAAGCTGAATTTTATATAACACCCTGTGAACTTATTAAACAAAATCTAGAAAGTGATAAAATTTTTGGTGGACCTCAGGTTCTGGAAAACCTCTTTTGGGGAAAGATGGCACCCCAGCAGCAAATGGCGGGGTGAGCAGCCCCACTCTCTGTGCCTGAACAGAGTTTTCTAATACATCACATTCTTGCTGCACAGTGACCACCTCTTCACAAAAGCATATATAAATGCTCCCCTCAGACACAAAAATCACCTTGATCTTATGTCAGACTGTTTATCTTGTTCCCAGTTCAGCCATGTCAACAAGAACTCTGTGCATGGATTGCAGCCTCTGCATTGCTCATAGGAGAAAACAACTCTACTGAACAACTTGAAAGAGATTGAGTGTTCTGTTTGGGTTGAGTTTTTTGTTTTGTTTTGTTTTTTTCTCTGTTTGGTTGGTTTTTTGGTTTTGAGTTTTAGGTTTTTTGTTTGGTTTTGTTTTGTTTTTTTTGTTGTTGTTGTTTGTTTTTTAATAATGCATACAGGAGAAAGCTCTATTGTCCCAGGAAAATTAAAATAACCTAGAAATTAAAAGAACAAGACAGTAGAACATGACTCACTTTTTTTTTAGGTTTGCCTAATAATTTTTTGAGTGGGAGACTGAAAAGGGCTTTTCTTCACTGAAGAGTCTGTACCAAGTCCTAGTTACTTGAGCACAAGTTGATAAAATTTCCGTGATTTTTGGAGATAGGTCAGACACCATGCAGTTAAAAAACTAATGGTGAAGTGCATATATACTGAAAAGTTTACCAGATTCAAAATATTCTTATACTTAGGAGCAGATTGGTTGAACTTCATGGTCATAAAGGTCTTTTCCAACCTAAATGATTCTATGACTCTGTAAGGTAGGAAAAATTAAACCAAAGTTACTTTTTTTTTTCCATCTATCCAGCACACATTACCCAAGAAAGTGGTAGTAGAGGAGCTTTTATATTAGAAGCAAAAATAAAAGAGGGAATAATAAAATCTAAATAGCTTGAATGGATCAGGCAGCTATTGCTTCTTCTGCAAGCTTACAGAAAAACTCACAAGATGTATAAAACACAAGGCAATTCCTCTATGTAGGAGGCAAAAAACCCCTTTCAATTCACTACAGGCACACAGTCTTGTTCTCCTTTGATGGCTTTACATAGAAGTTGGGGTGGGGTTTTTTGGGTGGTTTGTTTTGTTTGTTTGTTTGGGGTTTTGTTGTTGTTGATTTGTTTGTGGGTTGTTTTTGGTTTGTTTGGGTTTGGTTTTTTTTTTTTAGCACTCTGATATAGGGTGACTAAACAATAATTAAAGCAGGCAGAAAACGTGGTGAGAAGCCACCACAGCTGAAGGGTGGAGGTGGCTGGAAGTCCACCGAGCTGAGGGAGAGGAAAGGCCAGGGTTTTAATTCAGAGGCTCCAGCTCTGCAGGTGGCTCCTGGTCCCTGACAGCAAACACCAGGGGAAGTCAGAGGCGGTTTGGTGTGCAGCCCATGGCAGCAGGTGGTGCCCTCAGCAGCCCCGTCACAAACGTCCCAGCAGTTCTGAGCCAGCTTTCCCAAACTTTAACTGCACAATACATTTTCACATCTATTTCCATGGATTTCAACATCTCACTTCCTCTTTCCTGAGAAAAGCGCAGTTACTGAGCCTGCTGTCACTTGAACAGAACGGGGGGGTCGGAACGGGGGGGTACTGACACAGCTCCCGTCCACAGAGGGTGACAGCTCTGAAGTGTCTCAGCAGACCATAATATCTATAATCTGGCGTGGCTTTCTGCTCTAGACTTAAACCCAGGTACACATATACAGCCACTTAAGAGTTCAGTAGTTCTCTTTCAAAGAAAGAACTTTGAACTACTTTCAAAGACTTACAGTCCTTACGCACAAAGACACCTTAAGCTTTGTGACTGCTGAGGCTGCAGAAGAGGAAGCAATGTGTCTTCCACTCAATGTGCTTGCTCCCAGTAACATGTTAAAGTTCTTTTTGAAACCAACATTACCAGGAAAAATATTTTACTAATTGCTCGTCAAGGCCAATGTTGTGGCAAAAGTGGATTTCAGTTCAAATTTTGTGGCTGAGGAGATGTAGCAGACACAAGACTTTGCTATGATTGTGTTGCCATATACATCCAAATACTTCATCCCTTGAGGAAAAAAAACAGTTAATACTGTATCAGACACAGAATTATACCCATTTAATTTAAATTTAATATTAATTATTAGAACTCACCAGACCTAATTATTTGTTTTGACCTTAACAATGTTAAAATTGAAAAATATCCCACGTATATGCAAAGTGTAACAAAGATTCTCTGGGTACACAAAGGAATGAAATGCAAGTTAAAATTCTAGAGAAATTGTAAGCCTAAGGAAATCAGTGTATTGGAGATAAAGTAAAAGATTACCATAAGAAAGACCTCGGGTCATATGGTGT
The DNA here is from genome assembly GCA_013399915.1 of Illadopsis cleaveri. Lineage (NCBI taxonomy): Eukaryota > Metazoa > Chordata > Aves > Passeriformes > Timaliidae > Illadopsis > Illadopsis cleaveri. The sequence goes on along the minus strand of VXBB01000865.1, from coordinate 24,067 downwards.
TAAGGAAAAAAGCATGAAACATCACATTCATATGTTTTTAGAATATCTCAACTTTTGGTTTAAAATCATTAAGTATTTATTTGTAAAAAGATATCTCTAATACAAAAACAAATTAGCCAGAACTCCTTTAAATGAAATGTGGAATTATAAAAGAAATATTAAGAGTTGCAACATTTTTTACTTAACCTTTTAGCTAGACATAAACCAAGCCAGTCAAACTGCTTACCATTTGCCTTGTTCATTTATAAACTGTTGAACTGCATATCCAAACTGCTCTCTTGGTGGACCAGAAAATATTTTTGCTTCCAGGAGCCCAACATTGTAGGCTTCACAGCAGTTATGAAGAATGCCTGTTAACAGAAATATTATGATTATCACAGAAGCAATTAAAGAAGAATTTTGATCCCAGTGAAAAAAGCTCATCATCTGCCAATAGAAGAAAATAAATACAGCCTTTGGCATATGCTTGAAAAAACAGTGTTTTTGCTACAGTACCTGGCCATGTGAAATGCCTCCCTAGCACTCTTTAAGTGTGTTGTATTAGTATGGGCAGAGATCAATCACTCATTCACTGTTTGCCTTAACAAAAGCTGCAGCGTTACTAAAGGGAATGTTTTAGCTGAATAGAGGCAAAATGTATGATTCAGAGTTGTTATTCTCCTTTACCTCCAGGCGTAAGTTTAGTTTACAGCACACCAAACACATCAACAGCCTGCTGAGGTACACTAGAATCACAGAATCTTTTAGGATGAAAAAACCTCAACCACTACCAAATCCACCAATAAACCAAGTCCCCAGGTGCTACATCTACAAATCTCTTAAAGCTTTCTGGGATGGTGATTCCACCACTTTTCTGGGCAGAGTGTTTCAATACTTGACAACCTTTTCCAGGAAGAAATTTTTCCTAATGTTCAGTTTAAACTTTCCCTGGTGCAACTTGAGCTCATTTCTGTTTGTGCTATTGTTTATTACTTGGGAGAAAGGCTGACTCCCACCTGGGCACAACCTCCTTTCAAGGCATTTTTAGGNTTGGGGTTGTTGAACCTCACACCATTGGCCTTAGCCCATGATCCAGCCTGTCCAGATCTCTCTGCAGAGCCTTCCTGCACTCCAGGAGATCAACACTTCCACCACCCATCCTGGTGTCACCTGAAATCTGATCCCCTCATCTAGGCAATGGAGATAGCAAAGCAAAACCGAGCCCTGGAGGGCACTGCTGGTGACCTTCCACCAGCTGGGTGGAACTCCATTTACCTCAACTTTCCATGCTCAGACAAAATGCCCTGACTGTACCTACTAATACTGTTTATATTTTAGCTTGTGGCACTGGAATAAAAATGAGATTATCTGCTGCATCAGAAAACCTAAATTTTTGAGTCATTTCATTATCATGCCAGAAGCCTTTGTTTTTAGTCCAAACAGTCTGAACAGTTGTCCAAACAGGAAAACTTAGAAATACAAACATGCAAGCATTAATAAATCGTGACATTTAACATTGCAACTCTACTGAGCTGGGTTCTTTGTTCTTAATTGGTTTTCCTTGGGCACTTACGTGCTTGGGAATTATGGTGCACCATTCCATGAGATTTTGGAAGGAACCAGCAGTGTGGACTGGGGACAAAGGTGATTTTGTTAGGACATAGGGGCCCACTCCTCATCCATATAGGGCCTGATTTTTTTCTGATCAAGACCTATATGTGGATTTCTAGGAGAATATCCAGTGGAAAGGCTGCAGGGAATAGGCCAGGCTTCCCTGAGGGACTCTGCTGTGAGTAGGTTAACTCCTTCCCCAGTGTGGAGCTGGAAGGACTGAGACAACAGTGGGATCCCAGGAACAAGCTACAGCTCTGCTGAGGAACACCTTAAAGCCCCTGAAAACCCTCCAAAAATGGCAATGACTGAAGAAATCATGACTTGTGGCTGCACTGTGCAGCTGCTCCCTGAGGTTCCCAGATGAGGCAGGTTCACAGAGTTGCTCATGGGTTAAACAACATCCCTCATATTTCCCCTCCCTTCCTGTGTGCCCAGACAGAATGAGTTTTATCTGCTTTACACACAAGTATGCCTCACCACAGTTATTTAGTATGAGTCACTGTGTTGCAAAGAAGCAGCCTTTTCAATAATCCCTTATAACAAGGACACTTTAAGGAGAGATGGCATCTTAAAAATATAATCCCAAATTCTAACCATTTCTCTAGTTTTGATGGGCAGAGATCTTACTATTGGAGTCACTTTCCCCCAGGTCCCAAGAGAAGCTTTGGAAGAGAGGTTAACAGGGCTTATATCAGCCCATCACAGTAGCTGAACTGTAATAGTAATAATGATAATAAAATCACAGTGAAAATATTAAAGTCGCAACCACAGGCTTGCAGGCAAAGTTCATGACCTGAAAAAAGTGCCAATGTATTTTGTACCCTTGCCCACAGAATTCAAAATAGAAACATCACTAGCAGAAGACTAAATACTCTAAAAGAGTTACTACTTTTTTACCACAAATTCAAAACAGGAAATCATATATTAGTTATCTCAAACAACCACTACGTACAGTCAGGCTCTGGAAAGCAAGGAGTCACCCATTGCTAGAAGAATAGTTCCTTGAGAAACATCCTTAGAGATAAATATATTTCCTGAGTCAAGCTATTTAAGACTGGAGAAGAGAATGTGTACAGACTCATTACTCTGTGTCTTGAAAACGTTTTGACACTAAACACAACCTCATATAACCACAGTTTATGTCTGGGTTTTGAGGACAGGGAAAAGGTGTATTGAGATAGTAATCAACAATTGCCAGTAATTGCTTTGTGACCTAATATACTTGTATTTTATACCAGTATTTTTTTCACGTCATATCCTGTTTTGTTTTATTTTTGTGTCTGTTGTTAAATTTTATTATCCTCAATCAGAAATCAAGCATGATTTAGCAGTGTCCCATTCTCAAGAGGCCACAGGAGACTATACCACAGTGCCATCCTTCATGTAAACACCAAAGAAAACCCCTCCACATTATATGTTGCACAAGAAAATAAACCCTGGCTTTTGAACTAAGAGATTGAAGCAATCTAGGATGATAAACAGTTCCAGTCTGATCCAAAATCCAGTGGCATTTAGACAAAAACTCTTGACTGTCTGGACTATTACACACTTATTAGCAGATCACACTGCTAGTCAAATGGTAACACTGCTGAGTGCATTGGACAACTTTGGTGAAAATACATGGAAGAAGTTTCTAATTTATGTCCAAGGTGAGAGTTTTGTTAAATGCTACAGGGAGGGCAAAAACTTCCTCCAGAGCTGCATAAAAGTACAGGAAGCATGTATGAGAGCAAACAGCCTGAAGGAAACTCCCCATGGTTCAAATTGCCCTGGGGTGCTGTGACAAGTCAGATGGGGTCAGCAAAATGTGTGCTGGGTCACATGATGCCTGTTCATCGCCTCCCTTGACCTCCCATCAGCGTGCAGCATCCACCCCTGGACCTCCCAGGGCCACTCTCTGTGGTCCTATTTTCTCCAGGATGGGAGTTTATTCCAAGGAGCAAGGACATTGCCTGTCCCTGCACTGGGAAGCTTCAACTCCTTGTAGTTCCCCTGGGCTTCACCACAGCTTACAGAAGCAATGTTCTTTTTCTCCTCCCAGTGACCCACACCTTCTTCTCACTGAACCATTTCACCCATCCTTCCCATTTACCACTGGGGCTTGATTTTATTATTTTTAATCATTTGCATGACTGCAGCATCAGAGCACTGCTCTTTGAGAGCAAAAAATGTACAGTTGGAATAATGAAGAGGTGTCTGCCGGGTCACAGGCCTCTTCAAAGCTGCCTCTATTGCATTCACTTTGTAGACAGGCAGCCAGTAAAGGACAGTGACAAGAGAAGAACAGAAAAAAAAAAAAATCATAAAATCCAGCCTCTGAAGACACAGTGTGGTCTGCAGTGTTCTTACAGATCAGCTTTGCCTCTCAGTCACAACTGTTTTTCAAAAATCAAAGTAGAAATTTTGGCAAACACAATCTGGCTCAGCACAACCATTATCAAAAGAACCTAGTTTCAGCATATTTCAGTCATGTTTTAAATTCCACATTTTTATAATCATCAGCAAATTTTCTGTATCTACTCCACACAAATCTTAGTTGGCTTGGGCCTAGCAAGCGCATACTGGCAATAATATAGTAGGCATTTTTCCTGCTGTTTTCCTCCATTGTACATGGTGCTTACACTATAAGAACATCTTTTATCCATTTTGTACATCTATCTTAATATAGTATCCATAAAAAGAAACTCAAGCATTTGCAGCCAAAAAAAAGGGAAAATTCTAAGTTTCCTTTAAACCTATTTTAAGCCTGTGGAAAATAAGAGGGTCTCTCATGCACTAAAAGGGTGCCAATCATTGAAGGATCTAGGTTCAAAGTACTGTATATTATAGCCTGGAATGATTCAGTATCTGTTGCTGCCTTCAGGCAATGAACTTTGATAATTTAAGAATCTTGAAATAAAGAAAACTAATTCACTATCTGGGTTTTGATAGCTTTTGGTGACAGACTTCTACATTGTGCCCTAATGATCGTGATGAGAGATTGGTCGGCAAGTAAAAATCCACTTCCTTACTTCTGCCTGTAAATGGCACTTTATTTACAGTCAAGTAAACAGACTGTGTGGAACAAAGGAAGCCAGATACAAGCCTAAAGCTTCTGAAAGCCCCTCTGCAGACTTCAAAAGCAGCAGTTCATCTCCACTGGGAAGGGTGCTCGGGCAGTTCAGTTAAAAGAGAACACCTTCGCTAAGTAGAACAGCCCCAACACCAAGCTTCAGACAGGAATTGCAAGAAAAAAAAAATCCTAATGGGAGAAAAGAAACTGTAAGCTTGCTAATAAACTCCAGTATCTCTTTGCACGGTATTTTTTTTTTCCTGGGGATTCCCATATTTCAGCAACTGCCATATTACAGTGTGAGCCACGGGAACTTCAGTGTAGGCATATAGCTGATTTTATACTTCAACACCAAGATTTTTTTTCTCCTAGTAGGATGAAAAATAATACATGTTATGACTCGGCACCTTTAAGCCTCAACCTGTGGGAATTCTTCAGTAACTATAAATGACATGTCTAATGATAGCTCTAATGCCTTCTGTTTGCTTCATTCTCCTTGCACTACAAGCTGAAGCAAGTTTTAATGAACTAAAAGCTCATATTAGGTACACCCAATTCATTTTTTTTTTGATTTTGTAAGCAAAGCTCACAGCTTAAAGTCATCAAGTAAAAAAATGTTTGATGACCAATCGTTTGATATTAAGATTATAATAGCTGTTTGATTGAAACCTCTTATTCAGATTAAAAAGCATAAAAAATCAACAGGATAAAAAAATAAAATCAGATTTTTATGTATTTCATTTGGTGAAATGAGTTTATAAAACTCTATGGAATGTAGCGAACATAACATTAGTCTGTATTTTGCATCATAAATATCATAATAAATGTCATTTTGTATTCCTCTAAATAGTAAAGACTGAATTTTCAATAACATTTTACTACATTGCAAAGGTGATGTGCCAACTTAAGATGGCAATAAATTTCAAAACACCATAATTACACAGCCTCAATTATGCCAAGTCTCACCTCTTATTAAAATACACAAGCAAACAGAGGTATTCTCTGCTTTTATTTATAGCTCTCCATCAGACAGGTCTAGCAAAGACAGTATCAAGAAAAAAGAAGAGACTTTGGGTTCTTTGGACTCAAGAGAATGGACTTTGACCACTGAGTCTGTAAGGACCCACCACACACTAAGTCTTAAATTTACCTAGTATTACCTTGCCAGTAGTAAGTTTGCCTTTTATTCCTCAGTGTTATGGTGCTCACTTCTTTGAACAACTACTAACTATAAACCAGAAAAAGTTTGTTATATAACCCAGCTGAGTAACCCTTTGTCTCTGTGAGTGAGCATTTGTGTCAGCTGTGATGCCAGGGGGGCACCCTTGGCAGCTGCCTCCACATGGCAGCACAGCCACAACCATGACCACTGCCCCTGGTGCCAGCTCCAGCAGGGCAGCTGACCCCCAGAAACCCAAACTCAAGGTCAGCAGCATGCTGAGGGATTTGGGGGTAGAAGGGGTAAGCTTGTAGTCACCAAAGAAAAGCAAGGCCATGAGCTGGCATTATGCTAAAACCGTGCACTATGGGTTTTCATCTATAAATTGTTTTGGGTGGAAAAATGAATCAAGAATACTCCACTGGATTACTGTCTGCTTCCTGAATTAGTTTCTTAGATTGGCAGCCACTAAGATGTGTACTTCTGACATTGCCTTAATTGCTCAGTCTGGCCTTTTTAAAAATATCTGTTCATTCCAGAAGAGGGCTTTGCTTTGCCCCTTGGGTTATGCTGCTCCAAGAGAGCCACTACAAATTCCATGAAGAAATTTTTTCTCTTGGTCTCAAAGATTTCTACCTCCAAAGAACACACATCAGCAGGGCCCTGAAGCCTGTCAGACCCTGCTGAGGACAGAGAAAAGAAAGGGGTGGGAGGGATGAGAGAACTTGTAGCCGTTGTTTTCCACTGACTTCATCTCACAGTGGATGCACATTCTGGTTCAAGCTTTCTCCATGACTGAAATATTTCTAAGGACTCTCTTTGGGGTAGATTTTCAGCTATTTTGTATTGTTCAAAGCCACACTGGATCTCCTTAGTTGTCGGGGAATTTGAAAAAGCACTTTTGTCTCAGTCTGATACCCAGCTGGTTATTTTTTTTTCATCCCTCTGCAAAAGTTTGCTGAAGCTGGCTCATAGATTCCAAAGTCACAGAGGGTGTACAGGCACCTACAGATCCCCCTCACATTATAATCACCTACTGTCCTTGCAATATTCGTCAGAAGGTGGAATGAAGGCAGGAAGGGGAAGAAATAAAGTTATGAAAGAGGGCAGTCAAGAAGTATTTACTTTATATAAAATATATTTAGACTTACTTTACTGTTTTTTATTAAATGGAACAACATTTTAAGAGTAACATTACTCCCTTATTATTCAGAACATATAGTATCAGAGCAATAATCTAAGTAAAATTAGTCAAATAATTCTTACAGAAGAACTACCCTACTTTCATAATGTGTTATGTTTTGCACACTTTATTGACAAGACTGTCAAAACATAAAGAAAAAAAAACAACCCACATGCAGTTACTTTAGTCAATTGAATTGCAATATGGATGTTCTTCACTGTGGCTTTCAGAAGCCACTGAGCAATTCTCCCTGCAATGAGCAAAATCTTCACAAAAAAAGAGAAACTCTTTTTTCCTTTTGTAATATTCTATTCTTCAGTGTGATCCACTATACTGTATTGGGACATGCATTGCGCGCATGCATGTGCACAGATGAAGATATTAAATCAAGTTTTTTTCATTTAAAAAGAGCAATTCTATATTGATTTCACTGTTTGTGACTTTCCTATAAATGAACACAAATATAAGTTTATCATCTCTCTACAGAACACTCACAAATGACGACACAGAATCCACCCCAACCTGCAAGGAAAATAAAGGACTACTTATAATTCAACCTGGAAAGATGTATTATCTTTTAGCCAGTGTGGTCAACATAACCGAAAAAAAAAAAATTCTCATTAGTTTTCCCCTTTATATTTACTTTTCTACTTTCTGTAATAATTTTTTCTTCAATATGCACACCCACAGCAGTAGATACAATAGCATGTAGATACCTTCAGCTCATATACTAAAACAGCAGTTTTAGAATCACATTTAATCTGGTTTTATTTAAAACTGAACAGATTTCTTACTGAGAACAACCTCCTAAACAGAGACAATGTGAATCTCTGTAGGAATTAAAAAAGAGTAAAGAAAGTTATTGGCAAGACTCCTTTTTATTCTGGCCGTTGAAACATGTATAATCCTCACTTCAGTTTCTTTGTTGCTACTTTGTATGTTTACAGACGCTTGAAAACTGCAAGCCTTCATTTTACTACTTCATCTAATTGTTTTACTTTCTGTTGTCTTGAGGCCAACTTTTTCTTCACAACAGCTACACTACCTCACACTACTTAATAATTAACAGAAATCATAACACTTAGAGTAGAAACAAATTATAGGCAGAAAACCTCCCCCAAGTGCACCGCTCAGAACAAAACAGAAACAATGCCTCATTTAGTAACAATCCTCCCACCCTTCTTCCTCGCTTCCTTTCCAGCAAGTTTTCTTGGCTTTGCAGGCTGACTGCTTCTTCCTGGAAATAGGTCAGCTCCCAGCCTGAGAGCCTCTGCGTGTGTGAAAGCCCCAGACACGATCCTTCACTTGCAAGGGCTCAGAATGCAAGAAGCTGCACTGAGGAGTTATCAATAACCTCCTATAAATCATCTCAAACCTGATAGGATGTGAATTGTGACTGAAAAGTTGGAGAGACTGTGATAACACAACTAGGAGCTGCCTATTTTGCTGTTCCAACACTGCTGCAGAATAAGAGATCTAATTAAATTTATCCACAACTTCATTAGTTACTCTACAAGACTTGTCTTTCTCCTCCTTTCACAACTCACTACTTGTGGCCCAGATTTTTCCCTCCTTGGCTGCCAGAGCAGACAAATAAACTGCTCTTCATCTTTAGTTAAGAAATCCAGACAACCTGCTACACACACAAGGACTGATTCCAAATAAATGCTTAGGAGCTGTTCCTGCAGGACTGACAACTTCCTATGAGTTTTTAATAAACACAGCAAGTATTCAAGCCTACTCAAATTGGTTATCTTGGCATGTTTCCATCCATGTTTTCAGTGGGGAAAAGCTTTATTTTACAGAAAATTCACTTAAATTCCATCTTTTTGTTATAACATGTAGTTTTTCTTTTATCTTGGTACTAACAGGATTGTTCAACTTTGCCCTTAGAGTATCACAATTTTTTCTCAACAGTATGAAGAGATTAAAAATACGTGAGGGCAACAAGCTGTCCACACATATGTGCTGTTTATGCTGTTGTCATTGGCCTTCACAAGTAATGATGATAAACACAAAAAACCTTGCATGCTTCCCTATGATAAAAACTGACTTTCCAAGTGGCATTTCACTCCAGCAGTTTCTCTTCCCTTGTGTCCACATTACCAGTGGTTGTGTTTTCTCTTTTTTAAACCAGGAATATTTCCAAATATAGGCAGAGAAGCCTGAGCCACATTACAACTGTAAGAGAGGAAACGCATGTCACCACATTGAAAGCAATGTGACTGCTGTCTGTACACCCTATATGCCACATTTGCTCTTCTCAGCTGCTACGAAAACATGATTGTACAAAGCAAAAAATGCAGGCTTTCACACAAATATCAAGAAGGAAAAGCAACTACAGGTACCTGTAATTCCCTACCCATATCACACTCTAGTCTATTTGAAAATTACGGAGTATTGTAACATATTATATTGGGTGTTATATCATATTATATTACTGCTAAATGTGACCTGAAAGGCCAAACTAGAAAAAAGCTGAGGGTCTTGCCATCACCATCCATCCCTCTGCCATTCCAATGTCACTACCTGAAGCATGAGGACTGCAGTGGGTCCAGTGACCACTCCATCATACCATTTTTAGGACAGCATATTTAAGACCCGGTTTCACCCTCACAGCTTCTGAAGACAGATGGGAGCTTAGCTCTGTGCATTGTACACAGACAGCCACAGAAATAAGAGCAGCTCAGCTGGAAAAAGTTTGCTACATCAGCTTCCTGCAACAAGAAAACCTCCTAAGCACCACAGGATATATAATAGAATACTTGGAAGAGCTATAATTATCAGAACATTTGTTCTGCTATGCCAGAAATAATGACTACTTCTCTCCTTTGATTTTAATGGGAGCTCATGACTGGGCATCCTGAATGGTAGGCAGGTGGTCCCAATCACTCACCAGAAATTGCACCTTAATGCACCTTGAAATGATCAATTCTGGCACCAGATAGTGTCTAGGCAGAATTTGGGCACATTAAAATCAGGAAAACAATCCAGGAAGCCCAGACCTCAGCAGCTAGCTAACCCACAATGAACCTAAAATTACCTGTCACTAAGGTTTCATTACACAAAGTTGCACAAAAGTTTAGAATATGTATCAGGTGTAGAAGCAGCCGTGTCTAAGAGCAAAGTATTCCACCCTACTATTAACTCACTCTGAAAGAGGCCATGAAGGATTTTCAAGTTAGCTATTTAGTTAAATAATTTAATTATTTCAAGTAGAAATAATTAAGTAACTTCTTTTTATGCACAACCAAATTACCAAATGCGAATTGCATGGGTAGTTGGTCCAAAACAGGCAACTCAGAGCTCCTCCCAGCTCAGTGCCCAGACATTAGGCCACAGGAAAGATGAATCTTTGCCTGTCTGGAAGCATGAATATACATCCTGGGATGAGCTGAGACTTTGTTTCATAACACAGGGTACAGCCTGCTTGTCTGACTGCTTTATTGCCAGGTAGCAAAGATGCTTCTGGAAAACAATGAGAGGTGAATCCACATCACTGTGATCCTCAAGGAGAACTAGACCCCTATTTCCCAGGTGACTATTACCATTACCTCTGAAGCAGTTGCCTCTTGAAAAAAAGCTGAACTGGACACCTGTCTCCCAAAATTCTTCCCCATCCTTGACCTCAGTAGAAGGAGGCACCTCATGCTGGTGCCTGAGAAGGATGGAGTTCAAACATCCTCGATCCACCTCTTAGCTGCAGGAGTCTTCCTGCTTTGCAAGAAGTTGAGGGTTTTTTGTGCATTTAAACTGCTGAGTCCAAGGCTCCTAACCCTGCACTCTGGGGCAGGGGGACCATGTTTTAGGTGAAATAGTGGGGCTGCAGCAGGCACTCTGCCAGCCCTTGGCCCACACACCACACTGGGTCTACCCAGATGCCACTGGCCAGGTTGGTGACAGGCTATCTGTAGTCACAGCTCAGAAGGAAGTTCTCTTTTTTTTTTTTTTTTTTTTTTTTTTTTTAAAATGCCCCCA
>VXBB01000864.1:0-31866 GCA_013399915.1 Illadopsis cleaveri | reverse complement strand
ACCAAACCTAACCCCCAACATATGGATTCACAAGTTTTTCCAGTGGTCAGAGCCCTCCACTACTGTTTGCAAGACCAAATAAAACCTACTCCAAAGGAAAAAGTTCATTTCAGGCCTAAGTAGATTTAACAGAGAGACTACAAGCTCTCAAAGGCTCACCACTCTAGTCTTATGAAGATATGGAGAGACAGGGAAAGACAGTGGCCCTGAGAATGTCTTGGAGCATCAGGTAGCATTGGCAGGAAGGACAAGGGAGGCAGTAACCTACTGGATTTTGGTGAGGGGCACAGGTGTGTTACTCCTCCTGCTGAACAAGGCTTACAAATCAAGGCTGGAATTGAGAAAACTCCACAACAAATGAATCTCCTATCTTTTTGGGTATATAATTCAATTTCCTTATGCAATTCTTGAATGCCTCCCAAACTCTTCTGAACAACATAAGAAAAGGATTTTCATACTCAAACACGAATTTTTTGTCCAGTGACAAAGAGTACCCTTTATTAGCCCAGCCTCTTCATTCTTGATCTCATGCTACATCCATGAATCTTAACTCCTTGTTGCCTCTTCCTTCCTCTGATCTCATGGGAAAATGTTTTTTACAGTAGAAACTCCTGTTTTCAGCTGGAAAAGTGGCAACACTGGGCCTGATTGTCAGCCTTTCTGGGCTGGTGAGGTTTTTATGAAATTAGACATATTTGTCTGGATGTTTAGTAGAGAGCATGAAATTCAAATCTCAGTGTTTGGCATTCTGCAGGCCAGCACTTTAATATTCAATGACATAACTTCATTGCAGTTTTGACAACACTATATAGGAGTTGTGCTTACCATTGAAAATTAAAGCCACTGAAAGAGTTGACAACAGCAGAATTGTGAATGCTTCCAGGCTCCTGAAGTGATTGTTATTCCAGTTTGTCTAGAAGTGCTTATTGTGTTTGTAATACCGTCAGTTCCACTTAAGGGCTACTTGAAGTCAATGCAATATGGGTAAGTATTACAGAAATCTTTCTTTCCTCCTGAACATTTATACCTCTGTAGTTCATTTGCATTTTCATTTGCCCATATGTTTATTGATTAGATTTTTGCTTGAAACCTTATCCAGGGTTAGTGTTTGTATCTGTCTATCCTATCTACCAAAATTCTTATCTGTTGCTTGTCTCCATCATATTTTAGCAGTTCAGAATCACTCACAGGCTTTTATCCTCAGCTCTGAGAGAGGGAAGTGGTGTCTGTGTTTCAGAAATTGGAGATTTGTATGCAAGCCCACGAATTATGAAAATTCTATCCTAATTTCCTGTACATGTTAGTTACACAGATTGATCTTGCTATGGTTCTGCAGTGAAAAGAGATTGTGTACTGAGTATCCAAACTCAGTTCAAAAAACAATAACGGTTTAAAACATTATGAAAATCAGCCTCCAAATCGTAATAAATTCAAAGCAATGAAGCTATAGAGCTGCACAATTGACATACATAAAAATCAGGGAATTAAGAATTTTGCTTTTCTCAGTGACTTTTACATGCACGTCACAAAGCAAAATTGTTTGCTCAGGTTTACTGTGCTGATCTCATTTCTTTATATTGTATCTTGCAAGATCTCTACACTGATATATAGAAGCAAGCCTAAATTTATTCTTAACAAATTTGAGACATGTGAAGCTTCTCACCGTATCTTCATCGTAACTTGCAGTTCAATGCAAAGATTTGCTGGCAGAACTTACTTCTCAAGAATGTCATTAAGCCACAACCCACAATCCTCTGGGTCTTACCAACCCAAATCTTTCTTAGAAATTAATCTGAAATACAATTTTCTTATTTGCATTAGCACTTCTTCCTGCATGCCTGGAGACCTTGAGGGGCAGTGGTCAAATGTCATAGAAATGACAGTTATCCAGATCCTTTCACTGGGAAAGTTGGAGCTCCCAAATTGGCTTGACAGCCTTGATGGCTTATGCATACTCCAGCTCCTGATTTTGAATTTTAAAGTTCTCACAAACTTAATTTAAACACTTTAAAAATTCAGTAAAAATTTTTACTTCTGTTAACATAATATGGTACTCTGTCCAAGTTTGTTGCAATTATATTAACATTTAAGTAGTAGAATAAAATACATATGCAATGAATATTCACATTAATGAACTAAAATTATTAATACCCATAAAATTTATGAAATATGTTGAAATAAATTTATATGAAGTAAATTTTTATGCAATCAGTATCACAGGAATGTAGTAACTTTCTGTTCACAAAATGTGGGTAATACATCTGGACATTTCTTTTATTATTTACTGAATTAAAAGAGAATTATGTTTCTTTTTCCCGATTTTAATTTACAAGGCTGGGAGATCAATGTTAGGCACATAAATTAAAGTTAAATTTTAAAATTAACTTTTTTTTTGGCCAGGAATGTTCTTCCCCTTTTCATCCCATATTTATTCACTGCCAATTTATCTCCATATACCCTTGTGCCAACAATGGCTTTTAACCTAATAGTTTCTTCTTCCCCCTGATGTTTATTTCCCTTCCCCCCCACTCACAGGGGGGAAAAGCATCCACATTTCTTACCATCCTCTAATATGATGTCAGTGCTGGTTATACACTTACTCAAGTTTTGGAATGGACTTCATATCACTAGCGATTTAATTTGTGCAAATTGCTCAAGCAGTGAGGATATCAATCGAAGAAACATCAGGAGCAATAGATGATTCAACAGAGATTGATAGGACCTGTAGATCACTGCATCCCTCTCCTGAATCCTGGGAGAACCTAGGTGAGACATCTTAGATAGTATTTAAGAGTGAAAAGCCTAGATGAAAATCTACCCTGTTTTCCCCGCAGGCCATGGGTGATTGTGGATCCTTTTCCATGCTTTGACATTATTTTGATGATCCGTGTGAACAAAAGCAGATAATGTGTAATAGAGGAACAGAGGGCTCATTCTCCTGGCTCAGAACAGGACTTAATGGATTCAGAGTCCTGTCTCCCACAAAAAGAGACTTTCCTGACTCAAAGAAAAATCACAGACATCATCACCAGGCAGAAAATAAACATGAATAAAAAAGTCATACAAATAAGTAAATGTCCAAATTTAAAAAGGCTGTTTTATGTAACTGAATAACCTGCCTCTAGGAAAATTCTTTCTTAAAGCTTGAAAGATGGTAGTTGTTAAATACTATTATAATTCTTGTATTCATTTTATTTGAGTATCTGTCTCAGCATTTGAGTCATGACATCTTCTAGGACAAGCAGGCTATCCAGCACCACAACCTTATTATCTCCAATTTTCTTTTTTATTTCTGGTCCTTTTATTCCTTTGTTTAAGATGCTACAGTCTTGTTACCTGATGATCTTGTTACATAGATGATCTCTATGCCAAGATTTTGTTTTCCCAAACATTGAATTATTTGTGCACAAGCAAAGCATCTGAAATGGTCTTCAGGCATGAAAAATGCTTGCAATTCCCCAGCCACATATAACTCAAACCATGAGATTTGAAAACATTTTGTGAACAAAAAAATAAACCCCAAAATATTCAGCTCAGAAAGTGAGACATGTTTCAGCCTAGAGAAATTTGTCCCATGACAAAAGGTTTTTTAAACTGTTAAAGGTGCTAAGGCTACGCTGTAAGGGTCTTAGTTGGAGTTTAACCAGACAATACTCTCATGAGGGGCACTGGAACTCTGCAGCAAATGATCAAGTTCAGAGCAGCTGAAGGTTTCTAGCCTTACTACTCATGAATATCCCTCTGCAGACTTCTAAAGCCTGGAAGTCTCAGAAACCTTGTGTTTTCAATCAATTTCTTTCCAAAAACATTTTAACAGAAATTGGACCCTCTTTTCCCTTATTGGTGTAAGAGTTGCTCACATGGCTTTCATTTTCTTCTTCGCTGTCAATCTCTTCCCAGTGGCTCTATGGAATTATTTTAAATCCTCCTGATAAAAGGCTATGAAAACTCACTCCACAGGCTGGTTGTTGTTTATTTCTTTTCCCCCTTTTCAGGCGCATTAAGTGGTTCTAGTGCAGAAAAAGGAATCAGGCTCCCACTTGGACTGCTGGGTCAAATTCGGGGCTCCCCAAAAGAGAGATATGGATATACCAGAGCATGTCCAGCAAAGGGCCATAATGATGATGAGGTACATAGAGCATTTGGCATATGAAAAGCAGCTAGAGGGCTGGAACTGTTCATCCTAAAGGAAGGAAAGCTCAGGAAGATCTTATATCAATCTGCATAAATACTTCAGGAGAGACAGTAAAGAAGTCACAGTAAACAAGACATGAGGCAGTGGGCATAAGTGAAAACACAAGAAAATCTATTCAAAAACAGGAAGACGCTTTCTAATTGTAAGGTTGGTCAAAGACTGCAGCAAATCATCCAGAGAGGTTAGAGAATCTCCATTCTTGGAAATGTTGGAATCACAAATGGACGTGGTCTTGAGTAATATGTTTAAGGGGACCCTAATCAGCTGGGGTTAAGACCAGAGGAACTCCAGAGGCACCTCCCATTCTCACCTATTCTGTGACTTTATGATTGCTCACTGCTGTGAACACCTGACACATGCAGAGAGAAAATAGGTTTCAGTCTGCTTTTCTTTCCTGGCACCATGCTATTATTCCCTCTGAACAGTTGGTTCAGTCCTTATGTATTCACCTCTGTGCCTATATTATTCAGAAATATGGTGGGCCCCAGGTGTCAAATCCTAACTAATTAACTTTTTCCTATGTGACTTTAGTCACAGTTCTTCTTTCTCAAATCATAGTTTCAACACATATTTCCTAATTTTATTTTTTTTTTAATTCTTTAAGTCAGCTTTCTATCCCATTAATGGTATCAGCGTTTCAGTCTTAGTACTTCTGTAGAACTTGATTCTACCTGTTACTTTTAATCCTGTGAGTCGTTTTGTCAGCATTAATGATTTCTTCTCATTAGTCCACATAAAGTATGCAAGATTTGGCACAATTCAAGTATCAGAAATAAATGTTGAATGGTTCAGAAAAGTCCTATGAATTAGCGGGATGTATTTGATGAGTAAAGTCTGAGTAAATGCTTAGTGAATATGAGAAGTCATCCAGGAATATCTGAGCAGTCTTATCGTTTCAGACTGTTCTCACAGGAGCTACTTGTCATGAATTCTAGTCAGCAAGATTGCACTTGTATTTCATGTTGGTACATGCATGGTGCTTATCGAAGAAAAAGATCGTTCTTCTGACACCAATCTCCAAGGCTTTGGTTTCCTGTCCAAACACTGACATGTTGACAGATATAAAGCTCCCCATTTCTCAGGCAATATTGTTCTGATCATGATGGTTTTGACGAAATTCCATCTTTATCCCCAATCCATTTTATTTTTTATCATGGCGATCGCTTCCCAGTTTCCCTCAGATTACTTAGTAGCTCAGCATCAATAGACAGTGGTACTAAAGGGAATACACTTTAGTGCTTGTACAAAGACCATCCATCATGGAGAGATGGATTTAGGTATTTTTATAGGATTCTCCTCCATGGTTGGCTGAGTGCTGTTCTGCTGCTGTCTAACATGGGGGGATTATAGGTGTCTGTCTGTTGTACCTGCTGCTTTCATATTGCAAAGCAGGGGGGTTATTAATAGTGATTGTTTTCAGCTGGAGCTTTTAAAGCTTGTAATACCAAGACATAGGATTGAAAGTTATTAAATGAACTTCCAGTGCTGCAGCAGAGATGATAGCGTCTAGCTCTGGGCACTTCATTCCTCAGTTTCTTCTTTTTTCTGGGTAAGCAGACTTTACATTGAATGCTTTTTCACCATAGTGCTCTCCTTTAGCAGACTGCTTCCTATACATAGTTTCCAAGCAATGCTAATCTTTCTTTAATTCCTTTTTTTAACCTTTCCCCATCTTTTATTCTCTGACAAATTATACCCTTGGAATCAGGCTCTTCTTCATCATCTTTCAGCTCACTCAGCCTTTCTTGTACATAACAGCTTTCTGTGAGCATTTTCACTCTGAACATCTTGCCTGGAATCATTATCTAAAGGTATTACTGTACCTAGAACTTCTTGTCCCTTACTTTCCTTTTCCTCACACAAAGAACTCAGTCCCAGATTTTGCTGATGAGCCTGGGAACAGAAATCTTCACTTTATTTGTGCCATGATGGGCTCAGAGCTATTTGGAAATGTGGTCTTGGGATGATAAAAGATAGATTTAGGAATACAAGAGAAAGAAAAGCACTGCAAGTCTGCAGTGTCCCTTAAGATGATGTTGTGTGCAGTTCTACTTTTCCTCATCTCTTAGAGAAACTAAGAGAACTAGAGAAGATATAGAAAAAAAAGGGAACAAGAGAGATCACAGTTATAAAATAGCATCCATCCGAGAGACTCTGACGTCTAAACAAAGAGATGACTGAAAGATTATATGATTAGGGTCTGTGAAAGCAATTTTTATGGGCTCTTTCAAAATGCAAGCTAAGGCAGATGGGAATTTAGAAATTAACAAAAGGAAGCACTTCTTGGAACTCGTTATTGCAGGTTCTTGAGTATGCTAAAATTCTTATGGCTTTGAAAAGCAGAATGATTAGAAAATTTGTTGATAGTTATTATTCTCAAAGATACAGCCCTTGGAACAGGAACAAGAAATGTTTCTGAAGCAGGAAATCCTTGGAGGATATTTAGGAAAAAAAACACTCCCCTCTTCTCATGCAACATTTCTCACCCCATAGCTTTTCAATAGAACTGGTCAGAAAAAGCTTTCAAAACTGAATTNTATTATCCACACTTACATTGTCTAGTGATTTCCTTCTAACTCTAGTTTTAAAAATCCAAGCAAATGAGTTTACTAGAAAAAAAAATAACCCATAAAACTGCTCGATATATTTTTTATATAACTTTTTTTTTTTTTTTTCTTTCTCTTGAAAACCAAAATGTTTCTGAAATGTGCTAAAATTTTGATAAAATTCTCCATGGAAACTTTTTTAAACAGTTCCAGGTGGTAGTGATAGCTGCATTTGCTGTGCTTCTGATATTTCCCTTTGTAAATATTCTCTTTCATATGAAATTCCAGACTACATTTTGTTCTAAACTAAAATAAAATTTAAAAAAAAAAAAAAGTGTTTAAGAGTTGAAATCTTTCTGAAAAATCCATTTTCATGTGAGTTCTATGTATCACTTAAAGAACAAAGTACATTTACTAATGCTTTCATTTTGTTTTATTATGAACCACGATGAGAAAATGAGCTTCTCAACTGTTACAAGTATGGGTGGCAACTCCACTAAGGAAAAAATCCTTTGGGAAAGGTTTCATTCTCGTTATCACTACCAACCCTGTAAAGATGCCAAATCCTCTCTTATTTGTATTTATTAGTTTTGTTTTTATTCTTTCTAAGCAAGTCGGTTGCAGCTTTGACTCTCATACAGTTCGCCACGGTGTGGACGAGGTTTGCTGGAACTGATGAGCCAGACCAGAGTCCCAGGTTAGAGGTTATTGCTCAAACAGGTTCCTAGACAGCAGTGAAGCATCTCTTTGACCTCTGAGCCTTGAAAAGAAATGTTCATGTACTCAAGAGAGATCATGAAAAAACTCCAACCAGGGTGTCACTGAAAACTGGGAAATATACTCTCCAAACAATTTGCTAGGTTAGAGAGCAAAAATTACTTCATTAGCAGGGTTGGATGCATGGAGAATTCTCATCAAAGCATGCATGCCCAGTAACCTAAGAGATCAGGTTATATTCCTGGAATTGATACATATTCAGGACATTTTCTGAATACATTTGTACATGCTAATGATTTCAGTGTACTTATTTGGGTATGGTTCCGGATCTTCTGATCTCTTTCTCCTTGAGAGTATTTCAAATAGGAGATCATGTCATAATGTACTTCCCTTATTGTTCTTTGTTCTGACACACAATCCGTGTTCTCAAAACTAAGACATCTACTAGTACATATTAGTCACTGATATAAGTAAACAAGGAAGCATTAGCTGGCACAAGACACATAAGTCATGATGTAGGGAGTTGACACAAGGCCACAGTAATTTCTGGCATTTGCACTAAGCACTCCATGTACAAACCTAAGCATTAACCACAAATATAGGGATCATTCAATATGTGCTAAAGTTGAAAGAAATTTCCAACATCTTCCCCCGCTGCTGCATAGACTCCTTCTTTAAGAAATGCAAGTTGTTCAGGAACAAGGGTATCACAGATTAAATGGGTACAGACAGTAAATTGTGCTGGGAGAGGAGGTGTAGTTAGAGATTGAGGCCCCAGAGAGCCAGGCTTAGCACAGAGAGGGATGCCTCCACATGAGCAGAGACAGGGAAGGTAAAGCTTAAACAAAGATGTAGCTGCAGCTACAGAATCACAGGACACAGGTCTATCTGCACCCAAGGGAGGATGAGCAATGCAGTCTGACACTGACACTGCCTAATCTCTTCTTAAAAACCTCCCAAGCAACAAAGTTTCACAACATTGCGTCTCCGTCACAAGAAGTAATGACCTGACATTCTCTGAATGATTGTATCCCCATTCCCTCTCCCTTCCAATCTTTCTTGTGAGATGGGGAAATGCTGTTAGCCTTGCTTTGGAGAAGACAGTGAAAAAAAATAAATGTTTTGGCCAACATTACACAGGAAGGCAGAGCAGGAAGCTGAAGCCACTGCCTGAGTGTCACGCTCTGTTCCTCCTATTCTTCCACAGCTCTCTCCTGCCTCTGAAATATAACTATTTTTCTTATGCTTTCTTCTTTCCTTCTTTTTTCCAGTCCCTGCCATGGTTGGAAGCATTTCATTGTTTTCCACTTGGCCATCCTCCTCAGGCTCCTGTGTTGGTGCCCAGTGCCTCAGCCCAGGGGGAGCAGCAGAGCAGGAGCTCAGCCCTGGGATCAGCTGGACTCCACCAGCCACATAAAACAGCTTCAGGATCAACTCTAATTTCCCTCCAACCTTCAGCCAAGGAACTCAGAGAAAGATGAAGTATCAGGAAGGGGGTGAGAGAAAGGTGAGGCATTTTGTCATTAGCAATATAGCCTCACTTATCACTTACAACTGGAAGTGCAGATAGCAGTTATTAAAAGATGTACCATTAGTACAAAAGCTCATTACCATGCTGTAATCCTTGTAAGCATTTGTGACTGATACCAATGGAGCTGGCACCATGTAGAGGGGATTTTTTATCTTTTTTTCCCTCTTTTTATTCTTTTTTGTCACATGTATCTGGGATTGAGAAAGGAACCAGAGATTCAAGGAGTGAAATATGCTTAGAGAAAATTCTGGTTCCAGCATAGTTATAAGGAGTGTTTTTATGTTTATAAAGGGGCTGAAGAGTCATGAGTGAATATTTTTCCATCCTTCATAAAAAGGTACTAAAATCCCCTTTTCTAGTAAGAGTTAACATCACCTAGAATGGGCCTGCTCATATTTTTTTACTTATATCTGACTTACTTTCTTCAACCACATTTGTCTCAGTCTTAAGTGCAGAGTCTTTTCTCCTCCTCCCTGTTATTATGACACTTTCCCTTCACCCATTGTCCCATATTCTTTCTTCTCATTTGAAACTGAGTTTTCTGTCTTAAAAAACAAATCCCAGTATAAACCAGGGCACTTTGCCAGACATTTGACTAACTTACACTGGAAACTGTTATTCTACCCTGTTGACCGTTGAACTTTGTCTGAGCTATAGTTTTTTTCCAGCCACTCCACTAACCTCTATTTTAACTCTTGGCAAATTATTTCATTATTTCAGTGCCTCAGGAAAACAAGGATAAGAACATTTCCTTGTTTTATGAAGTTCTCTAAGATATATATAAGAAAAAGCTATAAGGAGCTAAGTAGTACTACTGGTAGTAATAATAACAATCATAATGGAGTTAAAATGAGCCTGTGTTCCAAACTTTGATGCATTTTTTTTTTCCCCTTGAAAATATCATTACTGAAATGGAAGGGGAAATAATGACAGAAAGGAAGATGTAGTTCATTCTACTAATAGAAAAAATAATAAAAAAAATCTCCGTGAGATTGGCTACCCAAAGTAATATTTTGTTCAGTACAAGAGAATATAGGTGACAGTTAATATTCAGACACGTGGATTTAGGTATTACAAAATGAACAGGAACATCATATATGCAAGTTTGATCTGCCTAAAATTGCTTAGAAAATAGAGATCTCTTGGTTTCAAGGATTATTCTTCTCTGCAATTTAAAATCAATGGGTCAATTTAACAAAATCACCTTTGATTCAGGGTGAAAAATAAAAATACTGGACTTTTTTTCTATTCTGAAGTCACAAATAGGACTGAGAAAGGAGAGTCCATGTGACAGGTACCCAGCTACTTGCTCTGTCTTGTTTCTCCTGTCTTGAGGAAAAAACTACATTTTTCTTGGTTATGCATAAGTAAACTGCCAGGGAATATTTAATTTATGTCACCTTAATGGGTAGAAACACTCTTTGCAAGCTTGAATTTCAAACAAATAGTCAAGACCACAAGGCTGCCAACAGCTGACTGAAAGGCTGAACGGCCACCATGGGTGAATTTTGGATGCAGACACAAATCTCATTAAATGTATTGATGTATTAAAGCTAATGTTTTGGCCAAAAAATATCCTTCAGGCTCAGCAAAAACAGGAAACAAGCTGTTCTTTGCAGTATAACAGCTGGATTGTGTCAAAGATCTGAAACTAAAGTACTTGACAGGCTGGGGACAAGTAAAATGGAGGCTTTCCATAGGTAAAGAAAGTATCAGAATTTGCATTCTATAATCCTCTTAAAGCAGAAATATATAAGCTAAGGAGTTTTGAGAATGAGCCATGGGGCTAGGAGAGTGAGCCAAAGAAAAGACAGAGGGACAGGGCCATTAGCACAGAGAATGTCCCAATGAGATGGACATATAAACTTGACTAAGGCAACTGATTTCATTT
Organism: Illadopsis cleaveri; assembly: GCA_013399915.1. Taxonomy (NCBI): domain Eukaryota; kingdom Metazoa; phylum Chordata; class Aves; order Passeriformes; family Timaliidae; genus Illadopsis; species Illadopsis cleaveri. The sequence continues at coordinate 20,986 of VXBB01000864.1, read as the reverse complement.
TCAGCCAAAAATGCTTTAGGACAAAAATGCTTTATCTTTTGGTAATTGTATGCAAATAGTCTTCTCCAAGATTTTACCTGGCTGTGATCTGTGAGGTCTCAGTTCAGCACTGGACACCCCAGAGGAAGGGTATGAGAGGTGAGCTGCATGCTCAATTCTGTTGTGGTTCTGCCTGGCAATACCGAGGGATTCACCGTGGGCGACAGACCCACCATGGGGAAAAGACTCCAATGCTACAGTGACACCAACAGTGGTCACTGCTGAATGAAAAGAAATGGCTTCAAAAGAGACATCACTGGCCAGAGATTCAAATAGCCCTTGACAGAGAGCAAAGCCTAGGGGAAAGCCACTGTGTGCTCCTCATTTGCCAGCCTGGTAGATGTGCTCACAAATCCCCAAGAGCTGTCACATAGCATTCTACTTTCTCTACTCAGATAGCTCAGCAGCCCTGGCTGCCTTATCATCAGATCCTGCACCTCACACTTCTAATAATTCCTACAAGAGCTCTTCTCTTTCCCTCCCCTCAGTTTCCCCCTCCTCTCCTCATTCTTTTGGGTGATTCATGTTGAAGTTAGAAGGATTAAACAATACGTTATCTCAAATGCTGGTAATAGCTTCAGGTTAAAACCATGCAGTCTGCAAGAGGCACCTTGTTGCTTAAGTTATGCAGAGACCAGAGGCCGCAGAGCAATAGAATCTTTTTTCAGACTTTTATCATGCCTTCTCCTATAATGTATTATAAATCATTACCTTCCCACCCAGAATCCTGGAGTCACCAATATTCAACAGCATGTTTTTTTGGTGTGTTTTTTTTTTTTTTTTCTTCGAAATAAATTAATATGTATTTGAAAAGAAAATGCTGACTGAATTTACTGCTCAGAAAAGTGAGTGTCTAAGAAATAGTGTAAATGGCTGTGGTGTGAATTCACACACACAGTTCTGAAGTCCCCTCACCACCCTGCTGCCTGCTATACCTTCCTTCCTACTTCTTGCTAGCTTTTACCCTGCTACTGCTCCATTCTTTATTATTCTGCTCTTTTTCATCCTTTTGCTTCAGCCCTGTCAAAGCAGTTGAACTTAAAGCCTAATTCAAAGCCAGCTGAAGCCTAGTAAAGCTAAGAGTAGTTTTTTTCCATTGATTCAAGGGGATTTTTGATGAGGTCTTCAGTGGTTAAGTGGAACGGGGACCAGCTTGAGGAGGGAGCCCATGGAAATATCATCAGGTTTGACAGAGCCAAATGCAAGGTGATGGGCCTGAGTTGGGGCATGCTCCATGTCAGTCCAAGCTGGGCATGAAGAGACTCAGAGCAGCCCTGCCCAGAAGGACTTGGGGGTGCTGGTGGGTGAGAGGTTGGACATACCCCAGCCATGGCACTCACAGCCCAGAGAGCCAAACGTGTCCTGGGCTGCATCCAGAGCCCCGTGGGCAGCAGGGGAGGGAGGGGATTCTGCCCCTCTGCTCTGCTCTGGTGAGACCCACTTGGAGCTCTGCATCCAGCTCTGGGGTCCCAGCATGGGAAGGACAGGGACCTGTTGGAGAAGGTCCAGAGGAAGCCACAAGATGATCAAAGGGATAGAGAACCTTTCCCACAGGGAAATTCTGGCATAACTGGGTTTTTCAGCCTGGAAAAAAGAAGGTTTTCCCATACCTGAAGGAAGCCTACAGGAAAGATGGAGAGGGACTACATACAAGGGCAGGTAGTTACAGGACAAGGGGGAAATGGCTTCACATCATTAAAAAAAAAAACCACAAAACAACATAAACCCCCAAAAAAGCAAAAACCAACCAGGTTTAGATCAGCTATTAGGAACAAATTCTTTACTATGAGGATGGTGGGGCACTAGCACAGGCTGACCAGGGAAGCTGTGGATACCCCAACCCATATCCCAACCCTGAAAATGTTCAAGGCCAGAGAGGAGGAGGTCTGAGAAACCTGGTCTAGTGCAAGGTGACCCTGTCAACTGCAGGGGAGTTGGGACTAGTTAATCTTTAATGTCCCTTCCAACCCAAGCCATTCTATGTTTCTGCAATACCACCTACTATTTTCCCAGCAAACTCTATACTGTTTGATAATACTTGGAGTTCCTTAACTCCTAAGAGCTACAACTACTTTTAGAATGGCAATGAAGCCTGTTCCTCGTTGCTGTTCCCAGTTGTCACTTTTTCAGTACTTGAAGAATTTACAACTCATGGAATCTGGGCAAAATCTCATATTTTTATTATGAAGTTGTGCAAAAAATAGAAGTTCTATGGATTTCCCTTGTTAAACAACAACAAAAAGTGTGTAGTTTTTAATTCAGCTTCATAATTTGAAGATTACTACTTGGCAATGTTTACTTGTGGTTTTCTGGGGTTTTTTTAATTATTATTATTTTTGTCTCTTATGAATCTGGTTATTTTGGGGACTTTTAAATGGTTTAAAAATGTTGGGTCAAATTTTCTTTTTCTTCCCCCAAAAGCTTCTCATGGAAAGATAAATTATGACAATACAGAGAGGAAATAATTTTTAACGTTTACATTCCCAGATAAATTTCAAAACTCTTGGAAATCTCATGAGGTGGTGCTATCACTGAACTGTCAGTATTGAATCTGGTAGAGAAAGTTGAGCAAGTTTGAATATAGACTGCTTAATAAATACAAACTGGGAGATATTTTAAGCACACAAACAAAAACCTTCCATATTTTGAAATATTGACTAGCACTTGGTAGCACACTGTCTTAGTCTGTGACAAGCTTTCTTGCCTGCTGTGGTCAGAGATGTATGAACTAACAGTGCACACATCAAATGTGCTACACTAAGTATTAGTGAAAGAGCAAAGATCTGTGGGCTTTCTGTCTCAGAGAGATTCAGCTGTTGTGTGGGCCATCACAAAGGCTTCTGGCTTCAGTGCCAGGTTAGAAGACCCTCTGAGCTACTCCTGTTTATTCTAGGGAAATTCAGCATACAAGGATTGTTTAATGAGCCCCACACAGTGGAAGAAATAGCATTTCTTAACCATTCATAAGTGAAAACCTGTTGCTTCTCGTATCTGAGACAGGTCTCTGTAAAAGCTATAAACCTAGTTCTGCCTTAAGCTGCTCTAGGATTGCTTCAAACAACAGAATTTCCAGTCACCTTGTTATGTCCCAAGATCCTGTTGCATTACCAGGTTTTATTTCTGTGTTACAACAGAGAAGACAAGAAAGGCAGGAGGAAGCAAATGGCACTAACTGAAAAATGAATTGCAGTCTACTCTGGAACGTGGTAAACTGTGGCATAACTTGAGGACTATCATAATTTTTCCTTTTAAATTTTGGTAATGGTCTTGGGCCCACGTAATGCTGTTTAATTTTTTATATTTATCTTCTTTAGATGATTAACTATCCTATTTCTCCTCCCAAGAAAACCTAACAAAGAGACAGAGAGAAGTCTCTGGAACATTGTCCAGATCTGGACTGGACTCTCAAGTCCCAGACTTACCTCTGAAGAAAACCAGAGAAAATCCCACTCCTCACGTGGGCACCCCCTCAAAGCAGATGATCCAACCTGCTGCTCCACAGTGCCTGCATCCCCCTCTCTGAAGGTGACAGCCCAACTCCTGCCTGTATTGCCTGGTGCTCAGGGACCCTGACAACACTGGAGGTAGGATGATTTGGTGTTTCTGCAACACCGTTCTGCAATTCCCCTGCTGTTCTTCCTTCTCCCAATGTTTTCTACCGTGTTTTGTTGGGGTTTGTTTAAAGTGTTATTGCATGCAATGCTGAGAATGGATTATTCCTTGTTATGAATTTATACAGCGCCCTAAGGGTCCCTTGATTTGTACTGTAGAGCTTCTCATGAATAGATCCCAGCTGGGACCTGAGAGCTATGAAGTGAGGCTGAGCAGTTTGCTCTCTTCTAGATGAACTGTGAGCAGGGGACTCAGTGATATACAGAGGGAAAAGCTTACTGCTGAGGGGAAGACTTGAAGGAGCCTCTTCTTAAGAGACCAGCCAAGAAAGAGTTCAAAAAATAAAATGTGAACTTCTAGTCTTTTCTTTTGAGCAAATAACACCCCCCAAAATAAACCCCCACCATAATTCTCTCAAAATAGCTTGCAAAGTTAAGGAAACAGAGACTTCCTGCAGCAAATTCAAATGGCAGCCAGCCATTCCCATTCCATATATACACACTCACCAGTATACAACCAAGGATTATGGCTGAGTGGGTACTGTTAGAGATCGGAGGGAGCCTGTGGATGGAAAGATGATAAACCAGTTGATGGCAGAGCCTTGGACCTGCTTCCTCCAGGTGTGACAATCCGAAAAGGAATAAACCCACTGACTGCAAGCTAGCAAGCCCTGGAAAGTAAAGCTCATCTATTTGGACACTTCCACACAAAGTTTAGGTAATGCAGTTTCTGAATATTAACTACTGGAAGCTATTCTCCAAAGACATGTCCTAAGTGCACAAAACCAGTGTTGCAGTGGGAGTCAGGGAAGTGAATTCTCCCTGGGACTGCTCTGTGTGTAACACAATGCCCTTATTTACTCTCTGTCTCCACTGTCTAACAGGTCTCTAAACTCTTGAGGACTTGGGCTGTCTCTGCCTCACTGCTGAGCTCTGTTGTCTTTTGGATATTGATTTTTTCTGTAGGCATATCTTGCTAACATCTCCCAGAGAAATGGAGATTCAGAAGGTTAAAACTGGTGTATATAATTCCCAGAAAAAAAATGACTGCTCAGTGAGATTGAAGTCATGCTTTCTCCAGCAGCTGCTAAGTGGAATAGAAAAGGCAGTGGTACCCCTCAGCAAAGTCATCCTAGTGATAGATTTTGATAGTTTAGAAAAGCTGGGACTTACAGTGGGATTCTGTAATAGTCACCCCTGAGTGCAAAAAGCTTTGCTAATAAAGGGACCAGGCTAAAATTGACAAAAAACTTCAAGATGTAATTTAGGTTTTGCGGTAGTTGGTTTGATTTCAAATTTCTGTTTATGTAAATTTTAACTATGTAGAGGTTTCTGCCAGCATTTGGAGTAAGATCATATGTCATCATACTGGTGGTCAGCATAGCTGGCAAAGACCAACTTCCCTCCTTTTCCAGGGAGAAAGTTCAAGTCTGAGTTCAAGTCTGATAATTCAGATGCTACCAGCCTCTGCATATACCAATCTCACTACATGGATCCAATAACTTCTCTATAACTCCTCTCATTCTCCCCTCAAAATAAAGGCACAAGGGTAACACAGGGTTGTTTTGTTTTTTTTTTTTCTGAAATGGCTTTTGATCAATGCCGGGAAGCTAAGTCAAGAAAAAAAAAATTCTTGGTGATACATTAGAGTGAGAGAGTCAGGCCCACATGTTGAATATATTCTGGTGCAAATATTATCCTCACTAATGATGTTTCCATGAAAACATAAAGATCAAGGAAAGGAAAAGAATAACAACATCTTTCATTGTGTTTCTGTGTGTCTGATAAAGACATTAGGGAAAACAAGAAAATGGCTTTTTGATGCTGATGTTGCATAAACATGTTTTTTGAAGGAAAATGTTTTCACATTATCCTAAGAGGTGAAAAAGAAGAGAGATTAAACTGCCAGGCCTCTTACATTGAGGGGTGATTACCCTTAGCACCATTGACAGAGGACAGAACGGCCTGGATAAATGATTATAGGGGTGGGTAAAAGGATACCATCATCCTCTCTCTCTGGAGGATGTACAGAACAGGAGTGGAATGGTGCTTGAAGACCAGAGTTTGTGAAGGGAGCTGCAGAGAAACTAGACAGCTGAGCTGGAGTGATTACCTGGACAAGAAAGACTGAAAAAGAATATCATTGTGAGTCTGGTACATCAGAGAACTTGTTACATTTCCTGAGACTTGCACAATGATACCTATAGTCCTCTGCTGGAAAAAGATGGGCTCTAACCCAGACTTTCTGTTTTATACACAGACTCCAGGCAGGTGTGGATGGGAGATCTGCAGTTTGCCTGCTGGGGAACATCCATGAATGTTTTGTTCTCTCAAACCACACCCTTAGAAGACACACTGGCTGAACAGAAAATATACAGTCAGGACTCAGTGCCCTACAGTCCATCCTTTTGGTGCATGTCCTGAGTTTAGACCTTTTCAGTGGGTTTGTATGCTTCGAGTTACTGAGAGAAACTGGTAGTGGGAATGTTGTAGCAACTCTCTTGTTAGAGGGCAAAAATGAGCCAAGACACAGACTTCTTGTTTATCACAGCATGAAAAGCGTCCTGGTTTATTCCCCTTTACACCTTTGCCATCCTGACTCCAACTATTCCCTGACTCTGGCTGCAGACAGCTCCTTCTGTAAATTTCCCTTGCAGCCTCTGACTGCTGGTTATTTCCTGCTAAACTATAACTGCATGTATTAGTTTGCAGATTCTGAATGCAGACTTTTACCTGGCTAGACTGTGACTGCAGATTCCAACAACAGACTCCAACTGCAGACCCAGACTGACCTCACTGCAGTGATTCTCCTGCCCCAGGAGCCTTCTTCTTCACGGTTTCCCCCATTTCTGATGATTTTTCCCCTCATCAGCTAACCCACTCCCTTTTATCACACTTATCTTTACTGGATACAGCTGTGACTCATCAGGGCCAAGGCTGATAACACAGCTGTTACTTATCGGGGTGAGGTCACCTGTATTCCCTTCTCCTACATGGGAAGACCAAATGTCCCAGTGATCAGTGTGCCAAAGGACACTACTGAGACAGCAGTTCTACATTGGACTGCTGTTTAAGGTTATAGAGACATCATCTTGCTTCATATATCTGGTCTTTTGTTGTTCATTAATAGAGATTAATATAGTGGCTTCTGCAATGTGAAATAACTTTGTTGAATTATTTTGTTTGGTTTTTCTGTGCTGTGAATACTGTTTGATGAATGTACAACAAACAGGACATCTTGGAACAGCTCTATGTGATGGAGTCATCTCCAAGTTGTGACTCCAAAGCTTGCACATTTAATGCATTTTTGACATAATAGCTGAGTTCTGTAATATTATATCTCCTACAGACATAAATTAGATTATACCACATTGTGAAACATATGTACCATTTCTTCTTCTTATGTCTACCTTGCTTAGACATGCTCTGGAGAATCCTTGGACCTCACTAGGAATGATGAAATTGTAAGACCTCACATTGTAAAGGCTAACAGATTTTAAATATTTGCTATCTATTAAAATTCACTGCCAAATCTAGATTTTCAACCGCAGTGAAAATTCACACAAATAAACAAATAAAAAATCAATGAAAGCTGGTCTTCATATGTCAGCAAGTTGGTCTAATTCTGCTGCACTTAGTAACCCCAAGGAAAAGGAAAAAAACCCTGGATATCAAAGTATTAGCTGGCCAATTAAACTTAACCAGACACTTTATGTTTGCATGCAAGAATGAGATGTGGATGGGGTGAGCTTGAAGGAACTCTTTTAGGGCATCCTAAAAGAGTTGATCTCATTAACTTTTCCATGGGAGACAGAAGTTTTCTGAGGTATGTTATCTGATGCCCACAGTCCAGGCCAGAAGTAACCTCTTTTTTGTGCCTGCAGCTAGCAGGATCTTTAGATCTTTAAAAGCACAAATTAGCTCTGTCACATTATGGAAGCTCTAGGAACAACTTTTCTTTAAAGGCGTTTTACTCTTCACTATTTTTTTTTTTCACAGCAAATCAAGCCTTAGCTTCCTTTCTTTTCTTCCTTCCCTTTTTTTTTTTTTCCCCCCCTTCATCTTTAACCCCTTTTCTTTGTCTCTTTTTTTTTTTTTCTCTTCAACCTCATTTTGGATCTCAGATCTGTAATGGGTCTTCCTGCTGGACATCTTTATAATTGGGACTGCAGAGTTCTGAAAGCATGCCAGATGTGTCGTCATCAAACAGCAAAGTCCTCATTAGAGCCTGAGTTGTAAGTGCATGTGTATGTTTTCAGAAGAACTTTTCCATTAATGGCTAGTAGGTGTCCAGGAGCAAAGATCATTGTTGCTTTTGTAGCTGGCCTTTATATAAAGGATTTTACCTAGTGAAGTGAAATATTTTCTTTTGTCCCACTGTATTTTCCATTGTAATGGGGACTTGTCTGTGTCATTTGGTTTCTGAAGTGGTGCTTGATATGACAAGAAAGCACTCCACAGATGCTAATTGCCCTTGGGTAGTGTTATTTATGCAGGAGAAGCAAAAAATGGGACATTATGTTATTTTTTTTTCCCTCAGTTCTTCAACATGATAGCTTTTCCTTTATGCTGTACATGCCTGAGCTGTAACATTTATCCAAAAAAGATGAACTTTCTTTTATTTTGAAAAAGAGAGGGAAGGGTGTACAATGTTGCCTTACTTGATGCTTCAGTCCAGATTCTGCATCAAAATAATTTAATTTTTGCAAATAATTTAGAATTTCCATATCTTAGCATGTTAGTGAGAAGATAAGTGCAAATACCCTTTATCCAGACTGCTCTTTGGAGCTGTTTTGTGAATAAAATGTATATGAGGTAAAGTTCCTTGAATTGGAAAATATTTTTAGGTACAAAGTAATTAAATTTTTCTGTAGAAGAACTATAGTAGATAAGTGCATAGAGAGAACTCAAATGAACTGATTAGCTATCTTTTAGTGGGGTTCCTTTTTTTCTTTTAATATAATACAGAGATTTTTAAATAAGACTGGCAAAATGTCCTCTACTAACCTTTCTTTCTTTCTTGCAGAAAATGCCTGTCAAAACGGCATGCTTGTGTGAAAATCTATCAATTCTAATAAAATTCCATTATGAAGAAATCTGAGAAGACTGTTCTGATGAGCTTGTAATGGAACAGAATGTTCAGATGTTTCCATTTCAGTACAGCCTTTTCTGTATATCATTTTAAAGCTGTTCATAGTGTATATAATCAAACATGAGCATTATAATGAATCATTTTACTTTCTTTGAAAAAGCAGGTTTCAAATAAAAATCGTTATTATTTTATTTCAGGCTCGCATTCCCGAGTAAATTTCACATTTCTCCTATTATTATTATCCAGCTAAAAAGAGTGAAAATTATGGGAATAATGAAATTTTCTGTGAAACAGAAAATACATTTGCTGCCAGGTTCTACTTTTAAAAGTAAATTGGTCAAACTATGAGTGAGCAATTTTGTAGATACATGAAGTGGGGTTTATGTCATCTACTGTTAGATGTGAATAGTTCTAAGTATCTAGATTATCTCTGGGATCCATGGAGAAAAATAAGTGTCACCATAGGATTTATCTCATGTGTCTTAGAATGGCATGAAGGCTCATATATACATAGTTATATAGGCAGATATATAGTTATAGTTATATACTCTGTTTCTTCAGAAAAGAAACGCAAAGAAAACATTATAGTGAGAATTACTTTGTTTTAATAGGAACACAGGACAGGAATGGTTCTGTGTGTCTTATTTTGGTCCTTTTCTTGTTATAATATGTCTCAAAACTCAAGAATGATTACGTTATTTGTATTCCTTAGCACCTAGTTTTGCTGTTCTGGACCAGACCCCACACCCTGCTTAGTGCAATGTAACAGAAGTCTGACAGCTGTTACTGTGTCACTAAAAGCGTGAAATGCCAGGTGACAACTGTGTGAATTCTCAGGTCAGTTTCAGAAACCTCAGCTAGATTTAGCTTTACCTTTTAGTACATATTAAACAAAACTGAAAATGTGGATGCTATCCTCAGCCAGCAGAGCAGAGAGAACAGGACAGTGTCTCAGTGTACAACAGGACGTGTGTCACTCACTCCTCCCGTGTGATCCTGATCCCCGCTGTAATAAAACAGAACAGCTCTGTAAGGATTTTGGATTCACACAATAGCAAGTAGGACCAGAAATTATTTTGTTAATAAAAACATACTTGTGATCCATAACAGTGAAAGATATGGTCCATTGCTCTTCTTGACTTTATCCTTACTCTCTCTTTTCTACTCTATTTTGTTCTTTCTGTCTCCCTCTTCTTTTCTTCAATCCAGTTGTGATTTACTACATTATAATTACATGTTGTCTTCTGACTGCTAATAATTCCAATATCCTATCCATCCATAAAACAGTAATTATTAGTTATAAAATGATGCTCAAAACAACAAGGACAAACAGACCTTTTTTCTCCTTTTTTCTTTTTTTTTTTTCTTTTTTTTTTTAAGCTGGTTTTTGAAGGCATTCTTGGTAATGATGCCTTTGCCTCATCCCCCAAGGAAACTAACAAAAAAAAGAAAAGAAAAAAACAAATGCCTACACAAAAGAAGAATGAGAATACAAAGACGAAATTCAATACTATGTATTAACTCACAAAGAGAAACAGTGAGTAAAGTGCTGGGCTTATCATTGACTGGAATGAAAAAAGATTACCCAACAAATCTATTCCTTCTGTTGATGCAGAGCTTTTTGTAGACTTGCACCAGAAATTAATCTGGACCAACAGAATTGCTTGTATAAAAGAAGCACTAAAAAGAAAACCAGCAAACCACTTTGGAATAGGATTATTTCTTCATTTTATATATACATAAATGCAAAGATTAAAGAACTTGCATTGTATTTACTCTTGACATATGTTGTAAGGAGTAGCACTATTTATCTTTCCATCCTGTTTAGAATTCAGATTTTAATTATGAGACAGGTGTCCAAAAAGCACCACAAATTTCATTCTTTTAGAAAAGCAGGTTCTTTTAATAATTATAAAACACTCTGCAAATATGGCCCACAGTTCCCTAATGGACTGAGATCCACAGATCTTTTGCTAATAAGCTCAAAATCTGAAAGATTTGCTAAAATGAATTGTTGAGAGCTGAATCTCAAGTCAGTTGAAAACAGTGGCAAATGTCCCAGTTATTTCAAATGCTTTGTCCCAAACACCTTAGAAGCTTACACCACCAGGCGTCTGTGACAATAGTTTGAAATATTCTAATCCATCAAACTAAGTAGCCTCTCTAATACTGACAATTGGTGGATGCCCAGGTAAGATAAACATATAGTGGCATTTTATCAGAATACTCTTTCAGTCTCCAATGCCAACTGCAATTTGCAGTGCAGAGATTTCTAAGATAAAGAATGGCCTTTTTATGTTAGCCTTGATGGCTTTTTCTTTCATGAAGGGCTTTTTATGAACTTATATAGATATTTAATCTTCAAATGTTCCTGCAGCAGGGAGTTCAACAACTCATCAGGCTTTTAGTCTTTACAATCAGAACACTCTTGATTTGTTAGATTTGTGTTTGCTTTTTAATGATTGAATTTGATGTCCTCTATTTTCTGTGTTGAAAAAAAGGTCATCAAATGTAATCTGTAGAGCATAAAGTCTGAAAATCTTCTTATTGACCTCCATGTCCTTTGTATCAAGCTCATAATAATTTTTGCTAGAGTATTTCAGGAGAGGTCCAACACTAGTATACAAGAGAAAGTTCAATACTTCTCATTCATGGCTTCTTAGACTAACTTCAATTAGAGACTGACTATGACATGGTGGAATCCAGGACCATGAGAGGAAGTGAAAAAACAAAACTAACAGCAGGATCATAAGCCTAGATTTCAAGTCAGCAAACTTTGATCTGTTTGGGGATTTGCTTGAAGTAATCCCATGAAATACAGACCTGAAGTGAAAATAGGTCCCGTACAATAGATTGATTTTACAAAGACCAAGCACTAAAGTAGTTCATGTCAACTAACAAGAAACCAAGAAAAGGCATAAAAATCCTGCAAGGGTGGACAGTAACATGACAAAACTCAAGATATAAGTAAGTGTAGAAAAAGTTGATGCATCATCTGGTGACCTGGGAGGAATACAGAGACTAAGTTCATAGTGATGATGCTAGGAAAGGCCACTCAGTGGAGTAGAATCTGGCAAGAGACATGAAGGATAAAAAGAACAAAAGAAAGTTAAAGAAAGAAAGTTTAAGCTTGCTTCTGATTGGAGTAGGGGATTTGCAACGTAGTGAAGGCCAAGGTACTCAACACTTTATTTGGTTTGGTTTTCAGTGACGAAACTTAACATCAGGAATTCCAGGCCTCTTGAGGGAACCCCAGGAGCAGTGGAAAAGTCTGAAACAGGAAGATTTACTCTTGGTAGAGTAGGATCATCTTAAAGCACATTTTAACAGACTGAACATACACATGAACTTGGGACCTGATGGAATGCACCTGAAAATGTTGAGATTATGGTCAATGCCATTGTGAGGCCACTTTAAAATAATTTTTGAAATGTCATGGCATTTAAGGGAAGTTCATGAGGAAGAAAACACCACCCTTAATGGCAAGAAAAATAACCAGGAGGATTTGAGGAACCGTGGAATGCTTAATGTTATGTCAATCCTTGGGGAGATGATGGAAAAGATACTCAAGGAACCAAACACACAAGGAACAAGGAGGTGATTTGGAATAGTCAGTAGAGGCCTACAATAGGGGAAATCATATCTGACAAACCTGATAATCATCTAAGGTAAAAGGAACAATTTTTCTTGATTATGTCAAAACTTATGACAAAACTCTTCCACTAACAAATTGATTAAATATGGGCCAGTTAAACAGACAGTGAGATAGTCTGAAATCTGCTTAACTTCTGTTAAGCAGAACTTCTGTTCTTAAAGACTTGGTGATAAGCAAAATGCATGGAGGCCACTCACTAGTGGTATATCCCAAGGGTCTTTAATGAGGTCCAATACTATTTAAAACCTGTATTAATAAACTGAGTGATGGGAAAAGTAACCTTTGTCATGTTTCCATTAGAAGCAATGGGCACAAAAGGACATACAGGAAATTCCATCAGTATAAAGAGAACTTCTTAACTATGAGTGCCATCAAACCCTGCAATAAATTGTTTAAAGAAGTTGCATCATTTCTATTCATGGAAATACTCAAAATCTCTCTGCACTGAATCTAACCCTGATTTGATCAGGGAGCTGGACTGGGCAATCTCTAGAGATCCCTGTCAACTTCAGCTATTTTGTGATTGAGTTAAATTTCCAAGTGAGTAGGGGTTTGTGTTACCATTTTTTTTTTCCTTCCTATTTCTGACATAGGTTAAGGATCTGGCCAGAGCATAAACAGACCACATAACATGCTCTGGAGTGTTATTAATCCGTAGTTCATAAATGTTAATGACTTTCCTGCTCATGGCTAATCCAGACAGAGAAAAGTGGTTTTGAGATTAGAAGATAAATTCTTACTTTCATGGCAGACCCAAAGGACTCTGAAACATTTGGGAAAATGACATGTTAGCATCAGCACCAATTCTGCATCAGGATGCACCAGCACAGATTTATGTTCCTGAGAGGCTTCCCATTTATCACATGTGTGCTACAAAATCCCATTTTGCATAGATTTTTCCACGAAAGTTCAAGCCATGTTGAATATAAAGAATATAAAGAGAAAAAATATCAAGAGAGACTCTGTAAGGTGAAATGACAGATACCTTCTGTACCTGTTCTCTCACCACTCATTTCATTCCCTTTCACTTGTTAGTTTATCAGTGTGGACTGTGTTCGTGCAGTCCCCCAGACAGTTGAGATTCGGCTCTCAACATGGACAGCTTGAAAGGAACCCAGGTTTTATAGTCTTTCCTGAGCAATCTCAGAAGAACAGCTTCAAGAAAACAGATGTGTTTCTACTCTTATCTGAACAGCTGAGAGAAAGAGAGAGCTATCAGGCTGATGCGTATTCAATCTGAAATTATTTATATGACTGTACATATTATTTTGCATGTATATCTAAAAATACATGGAGATACATGTAGATATACATGTGTACACACATAGGGAAAGAAAATATATACCAGGTAGATATTTCAAAGTGCTATAGTAAATGCCTGTTCAGACTACTGTTACATTGGTTTGTGTGTTTTTGAGCATTAGGGATGAGGTTTTTCCATACTTTCATATTTCATCATCTCCTGTCTCTATCAAAGAGATGAAAGTTATGTTGAGACAAAGGAAAAAATATAAGTAATTATATTTATATTAATTTACAGCAAAGTAAAGCCACCCTAAGCTTTTCAAGTGCCCAGGGCTAAGAACTGGTATCACAGGATATTGCCATGCCATGCAATTTCAGGGAAAGATATTGTGACGATAATAGGGATCAAATTCTTTTGAAAATGGCTATTTCTTCAACATGTTTATCAATACAAGCCTCAGGAGATGTTGAGAGTTCTTACTGACTTTTGCCTGCTAGCTAATGCAAGTATTTCCTATTTTAAATATTTATACATGACCCTCATGGTAATCATGGTTGGTGATGAGTAAGAATCATGAAGCAATCACAGAATAACAGAATTAAGTTGGAAGGGATTTTAGAGGTCATCCAGTTCCAAATCCCTGCCATAGACAGGGACATCTTCCACTAGACCAGGCTGCTCAAAGCTCCATACAACATGGGCTTGAACGCTTCAAGTTTTGCGGTATCCACAGCTTCTNATTATTAAAATTCCTTTCTGGACAACTGGATCAAAGCTACCTCTTTCTCCCTTAAGACCCCACAGGGCTGAGTCCCAAGGAAACTCCAAGGGGTCTGATCATCTGGACTTGGACCCCTCAGAAGTTTCAAAGTATTGTTCACCATACATATCCATTTAATTTTTGAATTTTAGAACGTATTTTGCACTACACAACCATCACAGTCATAACCACTACTCTTTTGCATGTTACAATATTGCCAATTGAAAAGCTTAAAAAATTAATAGCTGGAGTGACTCAATCCTGGAGACATCCCCACTGCTTGGTGTAAACTGAAGTCCATTTGAACCTGGTACAGCCAACACTAACAGCATGTTAACAAAATNAGGATATTGCCATGCCATGCAATTTCAGGGAAAGATATTGTGACGATAATAGGGATCAAATTCTTTTGAAAATGGCTATTTCTTCAACATGTTTATCAATACAAGCCTCAGGAGATGTTGAGAGTTCTTACTGACTTTTGCCTGCTAGCTAATGCAAGTATTTCCTATTTTAAATATTTATACATGACCCTCATGGTAATCATGGTTGGTGATGAGTAAGAATCATGAAGCAATCACAGAATAACAGAATTAAGTTGGAAGGGATTTTAGAGGTCATCCAGTTCCAAATCCCTGCCATAGACAGGGACATCTTCCACTAGACCAGGCTGCTCAAAGCTCCATACAACATGGGCTTGAACGCTTCAAGTTTTGCGGTATCCACAGCTTCTCTGGAATGTGAAAGTGCTCCATATTTAGCCAAACTGACTTGGAACCTACCTGGAATACAAACTGAGGCCACATTCTGCAAAATGACATGAGTAAGTCAGTTTTAGGTTTCCAGATAGCTTTATCAATAGGGGTGTCCAAAAAACCCAAGCACACATAGCCCATGAATAGATATTAATTCCTTTTGTCTTCGTTGTTCTAAGTAGAAAAAAAATTGTCAAATATAAGATAAAAGTTTGGTCAAAAATATAAATTTTAAAAAAGAGCATTGTAGGGGGTGGTTTCCCCAGGGGAAAAAATGTACCCTGAAATAATGCCTTGGGAAACCCTGTGCAAAATGCCACAAGCAAGAAGCTCATTCACATTTTCTCTATGCAAATTGTTACTAGAAAGTTCTTGGTTCTTTGNATAAAAAAAAATTATAAAATCTCAAGTAAAATTATGTTTCTTGCAGGGCTCAGAACAAAACCAAACCAAACCAAACCAAAACAAAAGAATCATTTATCAAGTATACTTGGAGTAAAAAAGATTTGAAGAGTGAAATATTTCCATTACTAAGTAGCAATAAGGACAATAAGGACAAAAAAAAAAAGATA
This sequence comes from Illadopsis cleaveri, assembly GCA_013399915.1. Lineage (NCBI taxonomy): Eukaryota > Metazoa > Chordata > Aves > Passeriformes > Timaliidae > Illadopsis > Illadopsis cleaveri. The sequence goes on along the minus strand of VXBB01000864.1, from coordinate 5,256 downwards.
TATTCTATATGAGAAGTTTGCTTTCATATTTGAAAGAGGCAATATGAAGTACTTGTAGCAGATGAGGTCAATTAAGCACTTTTCAGTCCAGCAGCAACCAATAAATATAGAGAAATATTATTTCTAGACATGGACATTTACAGACCATGGAACTGAAATTCTCATGTCAGGAATGTGAGTGTGTGCCCTAAGTGCTCATCTTCCTGTTAATGTGAATTTGTAATATTTTTTTAGAAAAAGGAAAAAAAAAATAACACAAAGCCACTGCAGGATTCTAAAATAATAGCACTATTGTTCCATTATATACATATTAAAAACCCCTAGATCTCCGTTCTGGGTAGGACAATGGAAAAATTTACCAAATGCTCAGAAAATACAAAATTGAATAGTATATAATTGGTAGAAAATTGGTAGAATATGATCAATAATTAATAACAGCAACAATAATAATAATGTTTTATCGAAAATAGGTTCCACAGAGCAAACCTGGTTTAATGTTTGGAGCTGCTTACAAATGGCTTGATAAGAATGCCTCTGCTACCATACTATACATTAAAGTATTTCTTACTTCAGCACACCATTTTGACTAAAAAATATGTACTTCAGAGTGTCATCAACACACACACACTTCTCTGTGCTCTCCTGCCAAATGATTAACTGACAGCTGTGAAAAAAATATTTTTATCAATAAGTGCATATGAGAAGGTTAGAAAATGGTTTTGTGCCCATCAACATTTTAAACAGGAAGGAAATCTAAAGTCATTACTGGTGAAATGTGCAGATGACACAATATTTGTCCTTCCTTTAGCTGATTGAAGGATAAATATTACCAATATCCCAGCAGCCTTACAAAGGCATGTGGGCTGGTTGGTAAAATGGTCTCTTCCATCCATGATATTTAGTTTTGCTGTGTTTGGCTCTTTAAATGCAATCACATATTTGGGAACCACAGATGCACCCCAAACGCAGGACACTGGAAACTGAAGGCTTTGAAAAGATTAAGTGTAAACAATGATTTTAAGAGAGACACTGATAGAAGAGAAGCATGTGTGATGCTAGGCTGCATAAAAAGGGAAGAAGTAGGAAAGAGTGGAGAAAATATTCCATTCCAATGTTCAGCATTCACAGGATTGAGACTAGAATACAATTGTGGCATCTGCATGAATAAAAATAAAGAGTTTATTAAAAAAAATGAGCTGGGTGCAGAGAAGAGCCATGGAAGTGATTTCTGGTCCAGAGAAACTGCTTCACAGAGAGAGACTTAAAGAGCTCAATCTGTTCAGCCTATTAAAATGAAGACTGAGAGGTGACTGCAATACAGCGTATCAGTACCTTCACAGGGGAAGAACGCTGGGTATTAATGGGCTCTTTAATCTAGTGGGGAAAGGCATATCAAGAACTAATGGCTGGGAGCTGAAGCCAGACAAATTCAAATTAGAAATTAGGCACAACGGAGGAGATGATTAACCAGAGTCACAAACTACTGAGGGAAGCTGTTTTCTCCATTGCTTGATATCTTCAAAATCAGAAAAGAGAGGTTTGGGTTTTTATTTTTCAGATGAGTTTTGGCTGAAGTTTGATTTCCTAATAAAAAGACATAGTTCAGCCCAAGTTCATGCAGCTTGACATGATACAGGTTGGTGGGAGAGGTTTCTTTATGTGCACTGAGATGACAAAAAAGCCAAGTGAAATGTAGTTAGCCCAGAGATGAGGCTGAGCTAACTGCTCTGGCCCATTTATTAAAGCTCCAGTCTCAAGAGTCTTTTATGCTTTCCAGTCCGCACAAGGAAATGTAGCTTGTCTTTTTTTATGTGAAATATCCTATAAAAATATCCTTTCTTGTAAATAGGGATATGGTTTATATCCCTAAAAAGATGCAATATTAACATACCTTTGTCCAGGTACAACATTAGAACTTTAGTTTCAGGGTTTACAGTTCACAAAGCTGTCTTCCAGTTTTAAGGATCAATATTCTACTTTAAATATATATTCTTGCAAATAACATTAAGTAATTGAGCTCTAGATCTCCTTTCTGAGTCTTTTTGTCTATTTTGGGCATTTTGTGGGTTTTGGTGTTTTTTTGTTTCTTTAGTTTTTAATTAAATGCTGAGGAAAAATGGGACACGCAACACAAAAGAACTAGAAAATTATACTCAAATAAATTAATAAAATGTGAGCTGTGCTGCTGGAGTTGTCAATTTGTTAGCCACAATAAAGGGAGTGCTGCCATTTTCTCAAACAGTTATTCCAGGAAACCTATGTACATGCACAAGTGTGGCATGAGTTTTAATATGCTGCTAGATGCTACTTTTCTCATTACAAGCAGACAAACAGGTACCAGGGTTGATGATTACACAGACTATGTATCCTTCTATTATTTCCAGATGGCACTGCTTTTTTGTGATTTTAATGCTATTGCAAAATGCATTTATTAAGAGTACGTCCTCTTTATTTTTTTTCCTTTCTTTTTCTTTTCTCTTTTTGTTTTCTTTTTCTTCTTTTTGTTTGCTGATACCCCAGAGTGCTGTGCAGCACTGAGGAAGAATAATGCCATGCACTCCATGCCCCAGTACATTCTGGGAAGAAGCTCTGTTTAGAAGGAGCTGGGGATCCTGGTGGACAAGAACCTGCTGCCCCTGAGCCAGCAGTGTTCCCTGCTGGAAGGCCAATGGTGCCCTGGGTTGCCTTACTAAGAGTATTGCCAGCAGGTAAGGGAGGTGATCCTGACCCTCTGCTGAGTCCCATGCCATGTGGAGCAGTGTGCCCAGTTCTCAGCTCCTCAGGACACAGGAGACATGGAGGTCCTGGAGAAATTCCAGCAGAGAGCTTACAAGGATGATTAGGGACTGGAGTGTCTCTGTTATGAGGAAAGGCTGAGGGAGCTGAGCATGTTCAGCCTCAAGAAGAGATGACAGAGAGGGGACCTTATCCCTGTCTGTCAGGGTCTGCAGGGAGGTGTCAGAGGATGGGCCAGGCTCTGCTCAGTGGTGCCCAGCACTGGGACACGAGGCAATGGGCAGGAACTGATGCCCATGGAGTTCTACCTGAACATGAGGAAGAACTTCACCATTCAGTGACTGAGCACTGGAACAGACTGCCCAGAGAGGGTGAGGAGTCTCCCTCACTGGAGATACTCCAGAAAAGCCTGGATGCAATCCTGCGCACGTGCCATGTGCTCTGGGATGACCCAGATGTGCTCTGGGTGGTCCCTCCAACCTAAGTAATTCTGATGTTCTGTGATTAAGCACAAATCCCTTCTTAGTCTCTGGATTTTATATTTTCAGAGTGGTCACTATACTGCGTTTTCCAGCAGATCTGATTTCTTTTTTTTTTTTTTCTCTTTTTTCCAAAGCACAACATAATGACTAGAAATAAAATATATGTGCTTCAAATTTACATACATTCCTTTGTACACATTTAAAGAGGGACCACATTTCTGTTAAAAAATTGCTTAAAAATTCATTCAGCGTCTATGAGAGCTAGTCTAGCTGTTTAATTATATTTTTTATGAATGTTCACTGTTTAGGGTTGCCATGTCAATGAAATTGTTGCCTCTTCTTTGCCTTCCCACTACATTAGAAAGGATTCTGATTTCAGAATGGCCTTTTAAGATAAATAATGCATTTTCCCCATTTTTTTTTCCAGAGTTCATGCTAAGTCATTTGAAACAATTGATGTCAAGGTTATAAAGAAAAAGTAAACATCAGATCATGATAGGAATATGGTTATGGCTGGAGTCCCCAGTTAGGTCTCAGTCTCCTCTGAGTTATACCCAGACCAAACACACACAATGCAATGGTGACACCAAAAGTTTTACATCTGAGGTAGAATTGGCCAACAACTTCTACGGGAATAAATATTTGTAAATTCTTGTTGCAATCTGGATCCATACACTCTTAAATCAATTACCAGTATTACTCTTGCAAAAAAAAGCCTTTATGGTATGTGGAGAATATATTTTCAAAAGAATGAAGCTTAGACTGAAGAGACAAAAAGCATGAGATAAAAGTGATAGACGTTACCAACATTTTTTTTTCAATTTGATTTTGTGCAATATCTCATGATTTTCAGTAACACTAGAAAACACTTGCAATAGCTCTCCTTGTTTCTCCTGTTTCACTTTATAAGTCCTCAAGGAGTCAACCTTCCAAGGATTTAGGAAAACTCAGTATATTCCTGAAAAACAAACTGGCTTAAGACTGAGAACTTCTGCCTGAGATTACAAATCCTGAACCAACCTGATGTAAAATCCTCTGAAATGACCCAAAGAGAAAGTGATGAAATCTTACACAGTTCAGTAAAATTTGTCTAGAAGTTTCTATTTTATGTGTTTTCCAATCAAATAAGAGAAACTTTTAATATTAGAATATTATTTTTAAATTTTATTTCATTTTGACGCATGATTCACTGCATAGATCACAAGAGTTTCAAAGTACAGTCTATGCAAGGGGATGTGGAATTTCTTTTATTAACCTTATATTTAATTTTTAAAATATTAGAAAATACTAAAGATACTAAAAATAACACATGCTCTTGAAGTGCAACTTGATCAGTCCAGGCTGGAGAGTGGGAAAATATCTGCTATTAGGGATTGTGCAGTCCTGGAGATAGTCACACAGGAAATTGAAGGAGTTTCTATCCCTGGATGCTTTCAAGACCAAGCAGGTAAAAACGTGACTGGTCTGACACAATACTGTCTTGCTTCAAATAGGCAGCTGGACAAGAGCCTTCGAAAGATGTCTCCCAACCAGTATATTCTATAAGTAGTTACATAATTGCAACATGTATTGGATCGCTTCTTCTTTTAAACTAAATTTGTTATTCAAGGCCCAATAAGTGATAGCTGAAAATCATAAGGACACCATAATTTGTGTATTAAATATTCTAAGATCTCTTAATTCAGTATTTTGCATCTTACGTTGCTCTATAGCAAGCAAAAAAAAAAAAAAAAATTATGAACAATTACTAAATAATCTGGATTTAGAAGGAATTTCTAAAACACATAAAAAAAACTTTTTTACAGGATCATAGGGTTTTTTACGTTGGAAAGAACCTTTAAGATCATCACGTCCAACAGAAGACCCAGCACTGACAAGCTCACATACACCTAAGCCCCACAACTGGATGGTAACTCAACCCTGGACACACTGTTCCCATGCTTGTCAAATCCTTCTTTTGATGAAGAACTATTTCCCTAATATCCAGTTTAACCACCCCTGACTCAACTTGTGGCTATTTCCTCTTGTCCTATTACTT
>VXBB01000863.1:25147-44077 GCA_013399915.1 Illadopsis cleaveri | reverse complement strand
AAATCCATCTTAGTTTTTTTTTTTCTCGTCGAGGGGAGAGGGAGCTCTTTGGACTGGGGGGTGATGCACAGAGGGAAGAGCCGAGTGATGCTGTGTTTAATGAAGGCTGTGGCCAGGCCCTGTGTCATCTGACCCTGGATTTTTCAGAAATGCACTTTATCTGCTCATTTTGACTCATTTCACCTCTCTTTTCACTCCTTTTCCCAGCATCATTTTTTTAGGGAGCGGGACATTTCTTTTTCTGCCTGCTGAGGTCTGAACTATTAATAACTGGAGAGCTCAGCATCAATCCCGTGTATCACTATTTTTGCCAAAACACACAAGTAGGTGTGATGATTGATTTATGAATCATCTAAGAGCCCCCAAGTCCCCGTGTACACTGACTTCCAAAGGTATCCCAGGCTGTGAATAGCCATGAAAGGGAATTATGAGAGCCAGGTTGATTTTCTCAGTGGGATTTTTTTTTTTTTCTCGGTGTTTTCTGCTGTATGAGCAGCAGTTGTTTCCTTTCTGATCAACAGAGGACAGTATTCTTATATTCAGAGGCCACAACACTTCCTCATCACGCAGCAGCAGGCTCCAGCACAAACGTAACACCATGAAAAGCTAAAGAGAAATTAAGGCATTTATCTTACACTCCTCCCTTGGTAAAATCCACCCCACGACAATTTGGATGATGGAAACTGGATAAACGGGCGCCAAGCCTTGTAAAATCTGATTTATTCAACAAACTGTGGCAGGATTTGGAATTACCATCGCATCCCATCATTTCTCCAGTTAATAAAACACTCATCAGAAGGGACTGTGAGGATCCAGCCAGAGATCTGGCAGTGACCACTCATTTAATGGGGCAACACAGCCCAGTGCTTTGGATAAACAGCGAGATTCAAAGCAGTGTCCCAGCTATTTACAATTCCCTGTTAAGGGAAAGCCATCTCCAACCCTGGAGGCTTCATTTTAATAAATAACGTGGCGTAGAGAGAATGTATTGAACTGGCAGTTTTTGGTGATTTCCCAGCAGAAAAGCCCTTTGCAGAGGGTCCCTGTGTCCGTGGTATTTGTAAATGCAGGAGGAAATTCCTGCCAGTGGCAGATTCTCTGTCCCCACGTGTGGGGCAGCCCAGGGATGCTCTGGGGTCAGGAGCCCCAGATATTTTTGTGCTAGGCTTGTCAGGATCTGTTCTTAGAGACTGCAAGGGGTAGCTTCTTTTATTATTTTTTGGTTGATAATTGGATTATGTGATAGGGATTTTAAATGTTTTGTTTTGCTGTCGTTTGGCATTGCAGTTTTGTTTGCCGTACTTTAAAGACGGATTAATTAACTAATTATGGATTTATTTGGTTGTTGAGTATAATTATTTTTTTTTTTTAGGTTTTGGAGGTCCTTTAGGGCAAAGGACTCAATAGTGGTTTTTGATTTTGTGCCAGCTGGTTGGGTTTTTGATTTTGGGCTAGTTTGGTTGGGTTTTGATTGGGTGTTAGTTGGTTTGGCTCTCGACTGGGTGTTGGTTGGTCTGGTATTGAGGGTTTTTTATTTGCACCATTGTTTACTGGTTGATTTGTTTTGTATGTGTGCTTTTTTTTTGTTGGGGTGACTGTTAGTGTTTTAGACTTGCTGTTTGGTTTAGTTGCTGTTTTAGGTTTATTGTTTGACAATATTGGTGGCAGAGGGACAGAGGAGCACAGGGTCAGGGTGGGATGAATCCCTGGGCAGAAAATCTGGGCAGACACTTCTCCAGGCTGAAGGCTCAAATAACAACAACAAAAAAAATGAGGAGTTAGGCTGAACCCAGGATGGGTGGGAGTAAATTCCTTTCCTCTAAGGCCCCGTAGGATTCCCTGGATCAAGTTTCGAAACTCCTGGATTGGAGCAGGAAGAGAGGAGCTCACAAACCCTGCTCTTCTCCCCATTTATTTGCAGAGTCTTTTGCCCCCACAAATTTCAGCTCTCCCAATTTATCCATCTCCCCAAGCTTCTGCTGGGCTGGCTCAGCTGATAAGCACCAGGCAAAACACCAGCCCTTGCACCAACACCGGGAAACTCTGTTGGCTCAGGATGGATTTGTACTTTTAAGCTGAATTCAGCTGAAATCAGCTGATAAGCACCAGGCAAAACACCAGCCCTTGCACCAACAGCGGGGAAACTCTGTTGGCTCAGGATGGATTTGTACTTTTGAGCTGAATTCAGCTGAAATCAGCCTTCTTATCTTTTGAGGTGCAAATATATTCATTTATTTGATAAGACCATATCTGTGCCTGTGTCAGAACTCCTGGAACTGCTCCTGCAGAGCAAAACTGAACTTCTGCTTCCCTTCTGATGGTGATAGCAAAAACTTTTAGATAAGCTTGAGGATTTTGGGATGAATACCTGACCCAGTGGGGTGGCTCAGTCATCACAGCTTGATGAGTGGGGAAGGATCCCATCCTCAGCTGGGCTCTGTGGGAGCTCCTGGCAGAAAGAGATTTGGGCAGCACTTTCCAAGGAGGAATTAGATTTAGGTTATAAATTAGTTCCTAAGCTTGGGGCCAGGGTGATTAAAAGAGGAATCCACCCCAGGGAGGCCCATCTGTGTCCAGATTGCTCGTGCAGCTCTCGGAGTTGCCCACTGACATTTTAACTTTTAACCATGAGTTTGACACAAAATACTTGGCCTGAGCCCGGCGGAATTGAAGCTTAATGGTTTTACCCAAATTTCCTCTCTGCTGAAGAGGAAGCAAAAAAAACCCCAAAAACCCACCACCAACAAACCAAAAACCAAAAATCCCTCAGACACGTCCCTCCTGCAAGGTTCCTAATGTGTTCTTCAGGCCCTGCAGGCATTTATCTCACAATCCCCCAGCAAAGCCTTCCTGTGCATCGTCGTCCAAGGTTCACTTCTTCCTTGAAAAGTTCAGCAAAAAACCCACCAAAAAACCAAAAAAACCTCAGATATGTCCCTCCAGCANACCACCAAAAAACCAAAAAAACCCTCAGCCGTGTCCCTCCAGCGAGGTTCCTAATGTGTTCCTCAGGCCCTGCAGGCATTTATCTCACAATCCCCCAGCAAAGCCTTCCTGTGCATCGTCTTCCAGGGTTCACTTCTTCCTTGAAAAGTTCAGCCGCGGGAGCATCCCCGGAGCATTCCAGCATCCCGGTTTTGGATGAATACCTGCCCCGCGTCTCCCACCGAGCCCCCGCCGTCTCTCGGGGGGCTGCTGATGAATGGTTCCTCGGAGCAGCGGCAATTTCATGGTTGGTCGGGCACAACCGCTCGGCATTTTCACCCGCGGATAATCGAGCTATTACGGGACAATGAGGAACAGATTGCATCTGCCCCGGCATCCCCCGACAAAGGGCCGCGCATCTCCGGCATCTCCCACGCCCGGGGATGCGGGGAGGGGATGTTTGGAAGGGGGAAGAGGAGGACAGGTAATCCCTGGTATTTTGAGCATCGTTTTGTCTGCCCCTTTATCTGTTGCTGCTGCTGAGGGAAATCGCGTCCCGGGCTGGAATGAGGCGGGATTTCAGCCCCGGTGTTTTCCGTTTATTTTATCTCACCTCTCACATTCCAGGACCAGTCCCTCCTCTCATCCTCCTCCTTTATGATTTACAATGGCTGCAGGCTTCTGCAGCTGATAAGAGTACCTGAGCCCCACGAGCTTTGTCTTTCCCAAATTCTCCCTTTTCTCCCAGGCCAAGCCAGGAGATAAGGATCCAGACTCCACAGTGTGCACAGGGAAACTGAGGCACACTCCTGGCAGCTTCGAATCACCCACCACAGCCGCCCAGGCCGCTGCTCACGGGCAGAGTGCTTCACATTTAGGGTTTCTCATGGAGAATCTACAACCTCCACATGACCACGGGCATGGAACCCCCAGAGGAAAATAAGGACCACAGTCACAGTCTAAATTAATCTCTGAAAGTTTAAGCAATTGTGGCGAGGGATGGAAAATAATTTTTCTTCCATATCAGGATTTGGGCTCCTTTGCTGCCCTTGGTGAAGTCTGCAATGGCCACAACGTGAATTTTATGTGAGAAATATGAAGTTTTTGAGGCTGTAATTTTTTTTAAAGATCTATTTCAGGCAGCAAATATGCAAATCCACTCGTTAGAAGGAAGGTTTGGATATCAGATTACTTCCCAAAAAACCCAAAAGTCTCTGTACATACTGTACTAAAAATTCTTCTAGAGTTCCACAGTAGACAAATATATCACATCTTGCTAAGTCCATCTTTTTTTTTATGGCTTTGCCCCTCCTTTGCCCTTTATTTAAGCTTCTGACACTGAAATGATTTTGTGCTCTTTGGCTTTTCCAGCCAACCATACCAGGCCCTAATGTTATCCATGGTAAATATAATAATGGCCATAATTAAAAACAAACAGGGCGAAGAAGGAGGTGCCAAGTCTGATGTGCCACCGAATCACTTAAAGGAGGTGAAATATTGCTGCATCTTATGGAACATTTAATCAGCCAAAGAATTTCATGCAGTTGTCTCCCTTCAACCTTCCCACTCCCTTCTTCTCCCTCCCGCCCTCCAAGGAAAGCCTTGAAGTGAAATATTTATGATTTTAATAAATTAGAGAGCATGGCTAATTAGCTCCATCATCAACACCCCCAAGGTTGTTAAAGTGAGGGAGAATGCTGGAGTTTAATATTGCTCTGCCCAGTGAAACAGCAAAGCACCAAGTTCACAGGAGGATCCACACTCAGTGTCTTCGGGATATTCCCAGAGAAACTCCTCCCTAACGGGGAATTTCAGGCACCATCCAGGGCTGGCAATGGGTGGATGAAATGGGAACTTGGCTGTTGTAGATGGATAAATATTTAACACCTAAATGAGCTTCTCAGGGAGCAATCCTTGTTCTAAAAGGGTGGTTTAATCATCACATCCAGGAAGGACCATCCTGTCCTTCCACCAGTGACCACCAGCTCCACCTCTGGTCGTGCAGCATTGGCTTTACTCATTCAAAACACACCCCCTTAGCTTTAGGAACCAAATATTAACAGCCTGAAGGAAATCATTAATATTTTCTAATCCATGTGGTGGAACTCGCTGAATTTCTCACTGGGTTTGTGCAGAGGTGGAATTTTTTTTGTCCGCTTTTCACCCTTCCAGCAGACAAAACAGATCAAATGGCAAATTTGAGCTTCTCAGCGAGCAACCCTTGTTCTATAAGAGTGGTTCAACCATTCACACCCAGGAAAGACCATTCTGTCCTTCCACCAGTGACCACCAGCTCCACATCTGGCTGTGCAGCACTGGTTTTATTCATTCAAAACACACCCCCTTAGCTTTAGGAACCAAATATTAACAGACTGAAGGAAATCATTAATATTTTCTAATCCGTGTGGTGGAACTCGCTAAATTTCTCACTGGGTTTGTGCAGAGGTGGAATTTTTTTTGTCCGCTTTTCACCCTTCCAGCAGACAAAACAGATCAAATGGCAAATTCCTCGCACTCATCGTCGCCGGGCCGAGGTGATGGACATCGTTAATTGAGGGTGTCAAAATAATTTACTGCCAGTAATTAAATAAAATGGCAGGTCCCAAAGCCTGCTGAATTTGGATCTGAGGTCCCTAATCGGGGCTATAATTTTAAAGTACCTGACAGAAGCTTTAATTAGAGGACAAAAATGCGAGTCGCCAGGAAAGCTCAGTGATGGATGGTGGAAAGAAGGGGGAGATACCTGCTCGTGTCTGTCCTGTGAGATCCCAAACAGCTGCCTGGTCCACACAGGCTGCTGGAGGAGCCCAGCTCCTGCCCCAGGCAGTGGGAGCCCATTCCCAGTGCTCCACATACTTCCACCTAGGAAATTATTCCAAGTTTGGTTTTCTCCTGGCCCCGCCAGTTATCTGGGAAAGGGATTCACCAGTTGGTGGCAGAGCCTGAGGGCGTTTGCTGGTGGCTCCCAGCTGGTAGAACAATGAATTTTGTCACAGCACAGCTGCTGTGGGCGTTTGTGAGGACTCCTCAGGAGGTGACAAACCTGTCCTCAGTGCCACAGCAGCACGGTGGCCTGGCTGGCTTTGCATTTGTAAACAAACCAGCAGGGCAGCCCCTTTTGGCTGTGCTTCCCAGGCATTTCTTTCTTCCTGAATGGTTCTCCTGGGCACGCCGAGCTGTGCAGGCTGGAAAACAGTTGTGGTGTTCAGGGTTGGGACCTCCCAACACGCGCAGACACAACATATGGATTATTCCTCATGACAGTCCTGGCACCAGGGGGTCACCACCCATGTTGCTTTCTAATTCCCAGCTCCAGCCCTACAGCCTCCCCCTCAGGGAAAAAAGGAGGGGAGGGAGGAAGGAAGGAGAGGTCATGGTTTAAGGGGTTTTTGTGGGTTTTCTAATATAGCACTGAATTATGTCCTTACTGGGCGCTGTCAGGACTGATTATGTCAACGTGGAGGTGCCATTGTTGGCCACCACTCTGGGGGACTTATTTTTGGGAAGATGAATTTCTCACGTTTGCATTCAGAGAGGAGAGGAAACCTTGCTCTTTTTTGTACCTTGTACAGGATCACCATTTATCTAAACCCAGTGTTACCCAAGATGTTTGAATTTCAGTGTGAAATCCTGACATGCCCTGAATATCAGAGAAGGGAATCCAAAGCCCAAACTGGGACACCTTCAGGCAGGATCAATGATCTTTTCAGTCTTTTCACTGAACTTTTCCCATTACTTGAGTGCTGTTTTTTAAGACCCTCTGGAGCACCTTCCTATCCCACAGCAGTGTGAACACGTCACCAGGGACAGAGCTCCCAGATGGATCAAGCTCTCATTAATTCAGTTTATATGGCATGCACTGTAATTCCTCTGTTCCTGCTCACACATTCCACGGGGAACTCTTTGAGGGATTGCCAAAGGATGATTCCTGATGAAGGAAAACCTGCAGGAGACAGAAAAGGAGCTACACTGGGAATCTCAGCTCTTCCTCAGAGCTATCAGCTGGGAAAGGAGGGAAACAGAGCTCCTGGCAGCCCCGGCCAGAGCGTTCTTAAATACGTCAGTGGAACCAAAATATTGTTTCAGCAGTTATATTGTCACTATTAAAACAGAGCTGGAGGAATGGTGCCAACCTCCTGTTACCAGCACTGCAATGCACTGAACCATCCTGCCTGTGGGAACCTGTGCCAGGGCTGGAAGTGCAACCAGGCTCTGGCTGCTGGGGAGGTTCAGAGAGGCTCCTTCCCTCCAAAACCTCTGAGATCGCCCTCGAGAGAAAACATTTCAGCACAGCACGAAGATCCAGTGAAACCAGGATGATTCATTGGGGTTGAATCTGGGAATTTATTTCCTTTAATGTGCCCTGTGTATGGAGGGACTGCGTTGCTCCTGATTTATTTTATAAAAGGAGGATAAAGGAGAAAAATCTGTGCTTTTCCATGGCTCTGGCTGGGTTCGGCTCAAGATGAGATCAATGGGAACTGGTGGATCTTTAGGACCCCCCAGAAATTATCCAGGATGAGAGGAAGAAGTGTTTCAGCCCTCAGGAATAAAGTGGTGAGTATGAAGCTCAGCAAGTGATAACAGAAAATAATTTTAAAAGATGAGGCGAAAACATTCTTGCTGAGGCTCATTTCAGCTTGATGATGTTTAATGAATTGGCAAAGCTCTGCTTAAGGAAAAAAAAAAAGCAAACTCTACGTATCTGGATCTTAATGATTAATAATTCTGCATGGTTAGGTGGTTAGAATGCCAGAGTAAACATAATAAACACTTTTCTTTTAACCAATTGACTTAAGTTTTCCGTGGCCAATAAAGTTTGAAGAATTTTCTTTGGATCCAGTTACACCAGCATTGCCTGGGAGGGAGGACAGTCCACCCTATACCCACAGAGCTGACAAAATAAATGGCCTAGAAAGCTCCAAAATGTGTTTTTCACATCAGTGAGGAGATTTTTAATGATGATGTAACGATGTCAAGCATCATAAACAGTGCTGGGAGGAACACACCTGACCTGCTCCGAGCTGTGTGGAAATGGAGGCAGGAGCTGTGGGTTGTGGGATGACCTGGAATTTTACTGCCTCCCTAACTCAGAATGGCAGAACTGGAGGGAAAAAAAACACAAATGAAGGACAAATCAATTCGGATATCATTTTAAAAATAAGATCTCAACTGGTTTCAAATTTTGACATTTTGGAGGCTTTTGCTAATTCTCCAAAACCTTAAAAGCATTGTTCCTCTCACTGGCCTGTTCCAATTTCCATTCAGATGCCACTTCTATTATTTAAGAGTCCCACTAAAAATGCCAAAAATATTAATCAAGCCACGACTTGTGCCAAATAGCTAGAGTGATTTCTATTATATTTGGAGACTGAGAATCAACCAACCATTCAGCTCAATGAAAAAGGAATGCTTCAGGTTTAGATTATGATGCTTAATTCTGCAAAAGACCAATTTTGCTGGTTTTGTCGGGGTCATGTGTGAGGTTCAAGGCAGAGCAATGTGAGAATGGATGAGTGCAGCTGGTGCCTTGCCTTCATTCTGCAAATAATGAGGGTTTTTGCAGATTTCCTCTGCTCCTGTATCTTTCTCCTGATAAAACTGGACTTGTGGGCTGTCCCAAACCCAGGTCAGGTAGGAAAGGAGATTATTTAAAAATGGATGGTTTGGAGAGCTCTGGTGACTTTGCTGGATGTTGGTGAGGAAATGGACAGCAGCCTCCACGTGGTCCCTGGTGAAGAGCAAAAGGTCACAGTCACATCTGGGACAGACACAGCTGGATCCAGGACAGGAGGGCCCTCTGTTTACACAGCTGGCTGTGGCCAAACCTGTCCTTGCTGTCACCTGGGCTGGATCTGTCTCTCCTGCACCTGGGGCTCTGTGAGTGTCCTGCTGTGCCACTGCTGGTGTCCAGCTCCCTCAGAAAGCTGGAAAGGAGATTGAAATCCCCAAAGCATTAAAGAAAAAAAGCCAGGATTTGCTCGAGTCAAAAAAGCACTAGCAGATTTTTTGTTTGGATGTGCTCACAGTCCAACTCATTTAACAGAACTCCAATGACACAATGCTTTAATGGCCAGTATTTCATTTTCCTTCCCCACACAGCACGGGCAGAAGGTTCGCCACTTGCATCATGTCTGATAGCAAAAGTCCTGAATTTGTCTGTCTGGATGCTGCAATTTCTTCCCCCTCAGCATCCAAACCAGCTCACACCTAACAAGTGTTGAAAAGCCCAACCTTTACAGGTTTGTTGTTAGCAGGCACAATATCTGTTTTGATAACAACAGCTGGGCACTGATCCACATCTGGCACATGCAAGGCTTTGGTGTGTTCTTCCCTTTGCTCCTGTTCTTTCTTCCACACACTGATTTTTGGTGGATGGCAGAAGTTTGGGGAATTACAGATTTGGCAGCTCAGTTTAAACGCTGGGAGCTGATGGAAATGATGCACATCCACAGCAGCTCTGAAATCCTGCACCAGTGGCTGGATTTCCTGGAGAAATAAACCCAAAGGGAATTGTTTCCTTTTTGCTCCCACGCCATGGGTCAAGCTCACCTCTCCTGCTGTAACAACACCAGGGGAATGCTGATGTGGGGCTATGGGGGCCCATGTGCCTCTGAGATGTGACTCTCCTGGAAAAGTGGGTGTCCCTCATTGTCCTTTCCTACTGCTGAACAGGACTGGAGAGGGAGATTTTTGACAAGTCACCAACTTCTTCATATTTTATGCCACTTTTGGAAGGAATTTTTTTCAAGGAAGGGGAAGAAAAACCAGATTAAAACCAACCCTTGGCTGAGGTCTCCATTAAGGCACAACCTGGAAACCACCTTCTTGTATTTTGCTGTGCTGTCCAAACAAATCCAAGAGCTCTCAAAGTGAGGACTGAGCTCGAAGCCTGGTGTGTGTCAGGTCCTTTATTCACCTCATTTATCCCAACTCAGGATGACTTGGATGGTTTCACACAATGGCTCTTTGTGGGCTGTGACAACCCATCCCCAAGTGGGGATGCTGAGCAATCCTGGGCTCCTGAGGGTGAGCTCACTCCTGGGCTGGAGCCGTGGGTGTCTTTCCCCTGGGACAATCCAATTCCATCAAACAGACTTCCTCATTGTGCTCCACAACTGTACTCGTGGCAGGGGGAATGCTGGTGACTTGGAACATTTTTTTTTTTTTTTCCCAAGAAAAACACTGATTCCAGCTCATCGTCTTGGAATTAACTCGTATCAGGATGTGTGGAGCAAAGCGAGGATGGGGATAAACAGAAAATCATTGACACAGGGGTGATTCCTGCGGAAACAAACCCAACATTCAAACCCTCCGGAACCCTTTGAAACAAAATCTGCAACAATCTGGGCCAGGGTTGGCAGCAAAAAGGTATTCCAGACCTTCCACAATGGTTTTTCCATGATCTTACAAGGAGTTCATTGTCCAATAAGAGCTATTATGCATTCGAACAAGGAGAACTCTTCCAAGCCTGAATGCATTGTTCTTTTGTTCCAGGCACTTTGTGTCAGTGAAGTCATGGCAAGGCACTGAGGCCTCAGCCTCGCAGCAAACACTGGCTGTGATGGGATATTTCCACTTGGCTCCCCTCCCAGTGGCTCCTGCTGGAGCATTGTTCTCCCAGACCTTCATCCATAAAAAGTGACAAGGGCACAACACCTACTTCCCCTGAGCCCTCTGCTTTTGGCATCTGCGCCCCAAAACGGTGACATGGTGTTCCCAAAACTCTCCCAAATCCTGCAGGATTGTTCCTACCCTTTCTACCAGGTTCAGCTTTCTCATCCCTGTGATCCTGAGAGCAATTAACGCTCCTTGCCTCAGCCTGGAATGCTTCAAAACGCTCGGAGTGGTGGGAGCTGATGTTCTACCAGCCCAACTCCTATGAAACGCCCCCGCTTATCTCCAAAGAAACTATTTAGCCGTGTTCCAGTGTCACTTTATTCATCTTTTAAACAGTCCTAACAGCAAACCGCTTCGTTTGGCACAAGAGCAAAGCCCCCAGGCTGCGTGAGCTGCCAAGGAGCTCCTCAGGCTGTGCCAGCCCTCGCCAGCTGAGCCTTGTACCAGCAATGGGTTCAGTGTTCCTGCCCTTCCAACCTCCTGAGGTTCCCTTCAAGTTGCAGACTGAGGCTGCACAAGAAATTGGACATAAAAACTCAGACTGTAAATTTGACTTTTCCTTGGTCTCCAATCAGAACCATAAATCAAACCCAGATTTGCTTTGAACTTGGTCGCGCTTGCCCCGGAAAGTTCAGGAACTTTAATGATCCTCTGGGACGGAGTCAAGCCCATTTTAGAGCTTTTACAAAGCAAACATCAAACTGGATGAATTTGATGTGGTTTTGCTACGTGCTTTTGGCACAGCTCTGGCAAAGGCTGACAAGGACCCAGTTCAAGTTAAAATGAAGATAAACTGGGCACTGGGCTGATGTCATCGGACAACAAGCAAGCAAACAAACAAGCCGATGGCATCTCTGAGATTTATTTGGTTTCACTTTGCTAGAACTTTATCAGCACGACTGGACGGTTCTCCTTTCCTCTGCAATGATGTAAATCAGGAGCCAAGCCATACTTTAGCCATGATGGTTATCAGGCTCAGATAAAGCTTTTCAGATCTTTCCTCTGCGGACTTGAAATGTCTGGCCAAGCGCAGATTTGGATCCAAGTTAATGGGCTCTCTGTGAAAATGCTGGAGAGCCCCAAAGGCATCTGTATTACTCTGCCACGCTGGGACAGAGGAGGTTTTGAAACAGAGCTTTGCTGTTCAAATAGGAGCTGCTGCTGTCACTTCTCAGGTGATACTTGTTGCTTTTCAATCAGGAAAAATTTAAAGTAATCAGAGTAAAAGGTTGCCCCACAGTGAGGTGAGGTGAGCGTGCAGCTTTATCCTCCAAAACGTGGCTGGAGTCTCTTCTAAATTTTCTCAGTGTAGCTGACCATTAATGCTGAGACAAAACAAGAGATAGAATGTATTTTTTGTGGTTTATAAATACACGCTATGTCCAAAAATCTTACAGCATGTTTCAGATGGGCTTGCCAAGTGTTCCCAGCACTTATCTGAAAATGTGCCTTTCGGCTTCACAAAAGTTCTAAAATTATCCAAGCACATACATACATTTATACATTTCCAAGTCAGGTGGGACCTTAGAATAATCCTGCCTAACCTCCTTTTATTGGGAGGTGACTTTTTAAAGTTGTTTTTCTTTCTTTAGGCTGAAGTCTCCCAGAATTCTGCATGGAAGGGCTGCACTGAAATGATCAGCTTGGTTTCCAAGTGTGGATATTGTTAGTGAGCAGGGTCATGCTTCTTGTTCTGCTTTGCCTGAAGCACTCACGCCTGGAAGTGTTAATAAATTGTCATGGAATAACGAGCCCAAGTCTGTGGAAACCTTTCTGAAACATGAAGCTCATGCCATGACACCCTGAATCACAGTTTAAAGCATATTCCAATGTCAGAGGGCACATTTTGGAGTAGCTACCGTGGTTTTATTCACACATTCTGTGGGGGAAACCACCAGAATCCAGATATTTAAACCCAGGGCTTGTTTACCTGCCTATCACTCCCATATCCATAATTTGATTTATATCAGTAGCAATAATGATGTCTCTGGTGGCTTTAGCAGAAATTTCCCATATTCCATAGGTAAACATTGAACTTGTGGTGATTTGTTTAATTGATTTGTTAATTATGCAGTTTTCATCTGTTTATTTTGAGCTTTGTGCAGATTTCAAGTTTGTTTTGCAAGTTTTTCATGCTTTTCTGCATTTTTTAGGCTACCAACTTTTGGTGGTATCACCCCATAAATGACTGGTGAGAGCTGGTTAAAACTTTTTGGTTTTAATGGAACTATGAAGTTGTCAAAACTGATGAAAATGGTCAAGAAGAGCCACATATAAAAGTCACAAATCTACTGAGAATTTCTGATAAGCACAGCTATGTCTGGAGAGAAACTACATGTAACAAATTCTTTATATTAATGTTTAGTCGAGGGATACAGAGAATTTTCATCCAAATGCAGCATTTCCATTTAACTTCCCCCTCTGAAGAGAATTGTTTTTCACTCAGACAAGAAATTATAAAGGAAACAATCTGGTCTCAAATTCAAGAGGAGGAAATTGAGGCCTGAATCGGCAGCTATGTAACTCTGCTTGCACAAACACTTGCACTGCTTTCAACAAAGATCTTCATGCAGGAGAATTACTCACATGGCTAATTGCTCCTGAGATCAGGCAATCTGGGTTAGTTAGTTAGTGAAATAAGGGCACTAAATCATTCTCTAATCTATATTGTTCTTTTTTGACTGCCAAAGTGCTAGCCGTATTTATTTTTTATAATCCTGATAAGGAAACATTCCTAAAACATTAGCAAAAAAAAAAAAAATTCGGCTTGAGTGAGAGGACAAAGTGAAACAAACATCCCTCAGCCTTCCTCCGCTGTCGCTGATCTTTAAATAGCAAACTCCAGCCTCTGTCAAAGCACACTTTGGGTGGTTGTACAGCAAGTAGCTCCACGAGATGAGATTGGAAAATCTTCCAAGGCCCTCAATCAGCGAGGCTCTGGCTCTTTGAGCTCTTCCCTGCTCCTGCCTTTGGAAGGAGCCGTGCCCTGAGAACGTTTAATCCGCGGCGACCCCGAGCGCCGTCCCTCGGGGAGCTCCCTCCCCTCGTTATCGTGTGCTGGCCGTGTCAGAGGTGAGAGGGGAAAATGTGCGACCCCAAACCAACCCCCAGCCCCTCTCTGGGTCAAAACATATCTGCAATCACAGCCCAGGCAGGATCCAGATGTAGCAAACCCTTTCTTATTAGCGTGGAGTTTATGGACGGGGAGCAGAGTCGGACACCGCCTGCTAAATTTGGCCAGAATTTGCTTGAAACTTTGGAAGATGTTTTCCATTCCTGGGTATTGACTTTGTAACGGGACCTGCCCAAGCTTTAACAGGCGTGAGAAATTTAAATATACAAGCCCCTCCGACCTGGAGAAGGAAAACAGAATATTTTAAACACTTGGGCAAGGGGAGAGGGTGGCAGGACTGGAAAGGAGCTTGGTGGACCTCTGGAAGGAGTCACCGTGAAGAGAGGAGGGATAACAACACCCTCCTGTTCCAGAGCAAATATTTCTGGGAGCAGGGTAATGTGAACCACACAGATATGGGATAGCCCAGGGGGGCCAGAGGAAGTTTAAATGCATTCTGAAAAGGTCACGCTACCACACTTCATTTTTATATTGCCACAGAGAAACCTCCTCCACTTAAAACCCTTTTTTTATTTATACACCTCCTCCCTGGGAAAAGTTCCCAATAAATGAGCGTACTGGATGATTCCCAAGATGTATTGCTGTTGTCTAATCTCTCCTTTTGATTCTCCAGATACCAGGTTGCTCCATTCTCATTCACCACGGGGCAAAGAGCTTCCAAACACTCTGGAAAACACTGGAGAAATACCGGGATGCATCTTCCAGAGGAGTTTTGTTGGATGTGAGTGTTGGGGGCTGCTCCTTTCCCTTCAGTGGTTTATCCACATGGGGCAGTAGCAGAGGAAAACTCCAGAGTCTTGTAGGAGAAATGTTCCTGCCTTTGAGTTGTGGTGAGACCATTGATCATGTTGCTGATAAAGCAGCTTAGGCTGTGACAAGCAATTGGCTGCTGCAGTGTTTGCAGGGAGACATCAAGGCTTTGGAACACAACCCTTGGGCTTAAAATAGCAAAAAACTCCCTTTGAGAAGGAGCCCTTACAATGTGTGTTCCTTAAATAGACCCACAAGCAAGAAAATTAACCCCGTTTTGCACACGGCCAGAATGAGGGGAAAATAAACTCTGCAGTTGCTGAGTTATACTGATTTGTAAATTAGTGATAAAGTCACAGCTTGAGGCTGAATCACCTGATTCTAACAGGACAATTTTCCTGGTTGCTCTTTTATGTGTTGGAAAGATAAGGATAAACCTGGAATGGTTTTAAATAAATTCATGGCTGGCTGGCTTTTTTTGGTGGTACACAGAACTGGGAAAATAAAGAAAGATATGAACGTGGTCCTTCACCTTGCTAAGGTAGGGAGGGAAGGAATAATACAAACACTGAGATTTGCTGTGATCACCCTTCACCCACCCTTGGAGCTCACCCACATCAGGATTCCGTTCCTAAAGGGAAAATGAGGGTGCAAAGTGTCTGGCAACGTGAAAAAGAGTCAATACCACATTAAAATAGTGGAATTGCACCATGAATGCCTATTTTGTTACCTCTGGAAATTTCCATTTCCCCACTCATCATAAAGGTAGAGAAGCCTAGCACAATTTATTCAAGTCTTCATGAATTTGTTCTCTGCTAAATGCTGACAGTTTGATGATATTTTCCAAGATCCAGTGCTCCTCCTTGAGAAGGAGTCAAGGCTCATGTGTGAAACATTAACCATGTATTCATCCCTAAATCTGATCACTTTTAGTTAATGAGCTGAGCAAGGCAACATTTTATTGGCAAAATAAATTGGTCACCAAAAAGTGCAGTTTTGGAGAGGTCCTGATAGCTGAAAGATATTATTTGTGGTCAAATGGATTATTTTGGAAACACCAACATTTGTCATTTCAACTTGTTGAATTCTCACATTTTGGGGTGATTGTCAGGAAAGGTGAGGCCTCTAAAACACAGATGGAAGAAGGGATCTCCAGTATCACAAAGATACAACCACCTCAAGCAGATATTTTGCAGACATTTCAAGAGCTTCCTCAAAGTGTCCCATTTGGAACCAGGAATCAATACTTTGCCTCTGGATATCTGTTAGCAGGGTTGACTTGGGTCCCATGAGCACCACAGTGTGTTATCCTTCAATATATGATTTCTCTTTACTAATTCAAAGCAAGTTTGGTTTTTTTTTCTGCTGAAGACGAAAAATAACGTGTGCTGTGAGAGGAGCCTTTTTCTCCCCAAAGCCTGTGGCTAAGAATGTCACAAATGGACGTCTGAAGTTCAACTACTGGCAGGAATCTGTATTAAGACTCTGTTTTTGCAAAAAAAAAAAAATATTTAAATGTAAGTTGTAGGGAAGTCCTTTAATTTTTTCAGCTGGGAGCATCTCAGAGTCAGTAGAAAACAGGATTGAGCAGGTGCCCAAACTCTGGGCACATGCTGAAATGCTTTGCTGCTTTCTGACCCTAAATGAGCAGCCTGAAGAGCAGCTCTATTTCAGGGTGGTCTTAAATCTCTTACTGGGAGCTGGTTTAAATCAGAGGGAGGGATGAGGCTGGGGAACATAAATGTTCTCTGGGGCCCATTTCGGTTTTTATGAGGAAGGTATTCCAACAAGGAGGAAAGGGCTAAGAGCAAGCCCAGCCACCTTCCAGGTGAGACTGCAGCCTTTTAAACCCCTCTGCGAGCTCCCTTAATAACTTTGCCATGTGTAAACATCCCCGATGCTTTTCTTCTGAGCTCAGAGTGACAACCAGAGCGGGGAGGGAGCGGCTGCTCGACACTTTTTGACGTCAATTCTTATAATCCTGAGCGGTTGATAACCATGACACTCCAAGAGAGCGGGTATCACATGTCACCGCAGAGCCTCACCGAGCAGCACCGAGGGCTTTCAGAGCTGCCTCACCCCTCTGAGTTTACCCAGGTTTTTTTGTTTTCCAGGCCCGTAATGAGCGAGGCACAATTTAACCCTTTAACCTCTCCCCACACGGGTCACATTTCAGCCCAATAGAGGACACACACCAAGCGGCTCATGTTTATTTTCCAATTGTCATTTTCGGTTTACCTTGAAGAACTTGATCTTTAAGCTGGTAACAAATAGCTACTGAAACCAGCTGAGGATTTTTTTTTTTTTTTTTCTTTCTTCCCCCAGCAATAAACCAGTCAGCCCCGAGAAAGACCCCATGAGACTGTGGAACATTTGCTTCCAACGTCAGCTGAGGAGCTTCCCAAAACAGCCAAAGACAAAGCACGTCAGATGGCTTTTATATTCCTGCTTTGCTCCGGCCGTGCTGGGTCATCAAGGGATATAAAATGTATCAGACTCGGCTAATTTAATTTTCAGGCAGAAAGAACGTTTTATTAATGGCGCTCCGATTATCTGTGCTCTTACAGCCTGAGCCAATGGACATCAAAGTCATCGATTGTCCTCAGCAAACCTTCGTGTATTTAAATTTATTAAGGAGGTTCAGCACTTTATTTCAGCGCCTTGAATTCCCAAACATGTACATTGTTGTTAAGTTCTTGATTTAAATTTCTATATTAATTTATACCTCAGCAAACCTCCATGTCCTTAAATTCTTTAATGCAGTTTAGGACTTTATTTTAGCACCTTAAATTCCCAAACAGGTAAATTGTTGTTAAGTTCTTGATTAAAGCTGGTATATTGATTTATACCCATGAGCACAATTTCTTGAGTTTATCCAGATAAAGAGAGATGCCAGAGATAACACCCCCAAAGTTCTGCCCAGGGACCAGATGTATCTCACGCTCTGAAAAGTCTGATTTTTTTACTCTCAAAATGTCATTTAACATGCTTGATAGCAGAGTTATGTGGAATTAATGGTGATATGAAGTTCTTACATAGAAAAAAACCCCCAAGAAATCCCCAAGGAATCTGTATCCATGGCTCCAGAGTCGTGTCCCAGCATCACAAGTGTTGGAAATTGATTCTGGATTGAGCCTCTAGGCAAGTCTGATTTAATCTGGAGAGTGTGTTTATGTGGATGGTGAGAGAGAACTTTGCAGACAAGCCCAAACCCAAGCAGTGCCACATCCCAACGTGCAATTTCTGAGACAGAATCAACGCAGACACAATTTACCACATATAATCTCCCATCAGCTGGGAATCCCAAACTCCCATGGAAAACATCCTTTGCCATCGGGTTTAACTGGACCCAAAGGCAGATTTTTGAAGGCTGCCCATTTTGTGGTGCTCCCCAAGTTTGGGGCTTCATCCTTTTGCTCTAACACAAAATTGAAGCTGTATGAAAATCCCCACAGCTGAGTCACTGCTCTGAGGATTTTTTTATTTCTTTCCCACTTCCTACCGTGCATTTTGGATGCAGGTTTGTGTAGCTGGGTGCCAACAGAGCAGGGAGATGTGCAATGGGACCGTCCTGATGAGCTCCCTGCTCCCTCCTGCTCCAAGCATACCTTCCCACATGGCAAACATCTGGAATCTGAAGAGTTTGTGGGACA
Source organism: Illadopsis cleaveri (assembly GCA_013399915.1). Classification (NCBI taxonomy): domain Eukaryota; kingdom Metazoa; phylum Chordata; class Aves; order Passeriformes; family Timaliidae; genus Illadopsis; species Illadopsis cleaveri. The sequence goes on along the minus strand of VXBB01000863.1, from coordinate 25,996 downwards.
TGGTTTAGTGGAAGGTGTGGACTTCAAATTCTAGTTCTAGTGGAACTGAATGGACTTTAAATTCTAGTTCTAGTGGAAGGGAGTAGACTTCAAATTCCCCTCCAACCCAAACCATTCCAGGATTGTGTGATTCTGTGATAACGCAAGAGCTTTCAGAGCTGGCCTAATTATTCCGAGGAAAATTGCCCTTCCTGGTCACAGGAGACCTTTTCCCCTCTTCCAGATGCTTTGGCTTTGGTGGGTAGGTGAAGCCCAAAGCTTTCCAGGAGGTGCAGGAGGTTTCAGCCACACAATTTGCTTTGAAGTCCAAGGGATCCAGGCAGCCAAGCCTTGGCCGGCAGCTCCAGTTTGTGGCCTTTCCTAACTCCAGAATTTATTGGTTTGGTGAGCCCTGTGAAACTCTCTTTGGGTGGCCTTGAACTTCCCCCACAAAAAAAACCCCAAAAAACAATTATAGCTGGCTCCAGGCTGGTAAACACTGAGCTTGCAGAGCTGCTCTGGGCTCTGCCTTCCCCTTGGCCAAACCCTGCAGCCCCTCTGATAGCATCGAACGCGGGATGAGGTCACAGCTCCCGAAATCCCCCTGATCCTTACCCAAACACGCCACAAACTCTTCCAACCCTCCAGATCCTATATAAAATATCATGCTTAATAAGGCTATTGTATCACAGCAGGGCCTGGGTTTAAGGCCCCTAAATCCCAGCTATTTCCTTAGGCACCTATTATTTGGTTTTCTCTAATGCGGGATTCTGGGGGTTGTTTGTACAGCACGTTTATGGTGCTGCACCTCGAAGGAAATTCTTTCTTCTGAGGACCAGAATCTTTTTGCCCCTGAATTTTGATCCTTTT
>VXBB01000863.1:0-25118 GCA_013399915.1 Illadopsis cleaveri | reverse complement strand
GGACCAAAAATTTTTTTCCCCTGATTTTTTTTCCTTTTTTTTTTTTTTTTTTTTTTTTTTGGTGCACAGCCCCCAGTCCTTTTGCTTTAACTGAGCTGCAGTGCTTGGGAGGAGCTGCAGGCACACGGTGACCTCACTTCTTTGGGACACTTCAGTTTGCTTGGTGTTATTTAGAAGAAATTTCACCCAGCCCACCTTGATGGCCTTGGCTTTTCCTTCTCCTCGAAAAGCCTTTGAGAAATTTGTCATTCAAACCATCACTGCCCAGTTTTTACTCTGGAGCAAGACACTCCTGAGGCTCAGGGTTTAATATCCATCATCAAACATCAAAGCTCCTAAGGGTGTTCACATAACTCCTCCAGAAATGCTGGGAGGGCCCACATCAGGATAACCCGACATGAAAATAAAACAGTGACAACTATTGAATGGCAGGACCAATATTTTGACCACTTATTTCTGTTTTCTGCCTTTTATCCAAGACAGGGGAAAAAAAAGCTGAGCAGAACAATGTGAAAACAAACAGCAAAACTCATCCCTGCAGCCTCAGCCAACCCCTCCTGTAATCTGGGGAAAATCCCTCCTTCCCCACATCTTCCCCTGCAGGCTTCCTTCTCTAATTTACTGCAGGGAAAAAAAAAAATATTCAGGTACAGTTGGGTCAACAGAGGACTTATGAAGTCGATGAGAATGACAAATGTGACACTCTACCCCCGCTGAACTCCTCTGCAGGCAGCTGAAGCCAATCCATCAGCAGATGCAGCAGCATTTGTTCCTGAAACATCTGCTCTGTATCAATATGCAAATCACACCAGGAGATTCTGATCTCAAAGCCTCATGGTTTTGTTGTTGTTGTTTCAAGGAACTGGAACAAGCCACTGCTCAGAGTGACTTTTTGTTGGATTTCTGTCTTCTCTTGCTGCAATACTACTGGAATATTCAAATATTAACTCATGAGGGTTATTCTAAGGAGTACTTTTTTTTTTTTTTTTGGTGGAATCGAAGTATTTTCTTACCAGCGGGATTTAAGCCTGGTGAATTCTGAATCAGACCTTAATTGCATCCCTTGTCAATCACTTTTAATCCGACTGGCAGTTGGGGCAAGGAGACCTCACATGTTTTGGCAAGTCAATGGTAAAATGACTTGGAAAACAGCAAGGCAAGCTGATACTGTGCTTAAATAGCCAGCAAGGGACTCAGCTCCCATTCTTTGAGGGAACTTTCTCCAAAATGTGCCAGATCTCCTTTCCAGAAGATGATAAATACATTTCTGATGCAATAAATATCAAGGCTTCCATTTTAAAACGGACTGGAATCCTCATGCCTGCTCATGGCTGCAGATGCTCAGCTCTTCTGGGAACCACGTCATTTATTTTACTGCTTAAATATGGATTTGGAGGCTCCTCTTTGTCATATTCTTGACATGGTGGTTGAAGTGATAGAGTGAAGACATCTCATGAAAAAAGGAAAGCAACCTGAATGTATTAGAGCAATTTTTAAATTATGTTATCAGTGAGGACCTAAATGTGGGTGGAGGAGTATTGTGCAACTCACGGGGTTTTAAAAGCTTTTTTTTTTTTCAATTTGAAGTGGTTTCTCCTCGTCTTTAAATGTTTCCATCCAGTTTTGTCAGTGTGAGAGAACTTCTGAGCTAAAGTTTCAGAGCCACAAAATGTAATTCGCAAGAAATTATTGCTATAAGAGAAAAAAACAAAAAACAAAAAACAACCAAACAACGTAGTGATGAGCTGGTTTTCCTTATCTAGAGATAAAGAAATACGAAAATAAAATAAATAAATGCTTTTCTAGTGGAAAAGGCTCCTTGTGGGGAGATTCCTGCATCCACACCGGGCTCTGCAAAATCACTTGGAGCCGAGGAGGGGGAAGGGAGGAGAGAAGATGGGCACGAGCACTTGGAAGGATCGGTGACCTAGAAAAGATTTTTAAAATTCCTTCGCTTCTCACCATCAGATAAAAGCGGGGACAAAAAGCGAGTGACTCATCTTCTCTTGTTCCCTTCTAATAGTTTCCTAATGAAGTAATTATCGTGTACTCGTTTGGAAACACACACAAAACAGGAGGCGAGACAGGAAAATCGAGGGGAGGGGGAGAAGCCTAATTAGCTGATCCTGCCTCCCTGTGGATCCATTCCCACTCACACCCTGCAAGGATTAGGCCAAAAAAATTCCCCAAATCTGATTTTTTTTCAGATTTAATGCCCGGACACGTGTGCGTGTAATTACTCACTAATTAGCAGGATCAATTTCGTAGCTGAACACACACTGAAATATCTTTATCTGCTGTGTAAAGGGACGTGTAAAATCCATAGGAGGAGATAATTCCTTAATATCAGTTATTAGTCCAGATAATAGATCTAAAATAGATCTAATGGATGTAATAGAGCTAAAATCAGCCAAGCCCCCAGGCACAAAAATCTGAAATACAGGCAGCAGATTTCTTGTCTTTTAAGCAAGCCCATCACAGCTACAGCAAAATCCACCAGGAGCACATTCCTGTGCAACCAACAGTAAAAAGGTCTCGAGGAGATGTCAGGACCAAACCTTTATGGAAAAAAAAAATCTTCAGAAATACATAAATTAATCTAGCCGAGGAACCTTTTGGAAATCATGGCCAGAATTTGGAGTGAAAGGGGAAATTCCTGCACTGATTTGCTTGATCCAATACATTGCATTTGATTGTTATTTGGAGAGTTTTCAGAGCTGGGTTTTAATTTGGTTTAAGACAATTTTCCTTTAGGGAAGGACAATTCCAGGCAGTTTTTTGGGGGAAGGCTGGGGTCATTGCTGCTGATGGAATGTGCCCGAGGCAGAAAAACCCTCCGGGCCAAAACTTCCTCCTCACAGCCTCTCCTGAAACCGACCCGGGGCAATTCCGGTGTTTTGCATTTCCAAACGTCAGGAATCTGTTTCCCCCGTCGGCAAAGGAGGTGAATTTCTCTTTTTTGGAAAGAGCTTTAGAATCCAGAGATGAAAAAATATGCTTGGTGGCCACTAAATCAGAGTTACATCCTTCACCACCTGTTTTGGCTTTTATTTTGCAGAGGTGGAAATGAAAATCAATGAAGGAAGAGGTTCAGTTTTTCTGTAAAAACAGAAGAAGTTATTTCCATCCATCCACCCATCCATCCATCCATCCATCCATGAACCAGTAAAAATAATACACAACAATGTAAATATTTGTTCAGCCAGAAAAAAATCACTGTCTTAACAACTGAGATCCTTAAATCTTTTTTATCTTTCTTTAGCCGAATGAGGCAAAAAACCTAATTAAAGATGAAAAGTAAATCAACAACTTCAGTTCTCCAAAGCTGCAACACGAGTCCATCTTAGTTAACAGAAGAGTTTTATGGTGACAGCTGCCCTGCCAGCTTTTTATGAAGGTTTAAAATGCCTCCAAACAATTTTCTTCCCAGGAAAAACCCACTCCCTTGATGTTTGCACTGAGAAGAAAGCCCTTATTCTCAATTTTCCATCATCCATGTGCATGGGCAAATTCTCCCTGGCTAACCGAGTGTGAATCCAACAGTTTTGGCTGAGCTGCAAAGGAGAAGTGATCCCAAATATTATTATGGAAAAGCAGCTCTGGTGGAGATGGTTGGTGGATGGCAGCAGGTTTTTTTTTGAAGCTCCCTTTCTCCCTCTTTTTTTCTCCCTTTTCCATTCTCCCTCGAGTTATCCTCACGGAAGGGGCCAGCATTGCCAAAAAGCAGAGTCTGGAGATGGATGCTGTGTTTTCAGAGTTAACAGGAGTTGGTTCCTCGGGGTTCACGGCGGTGTCACGGCGCACGCCCGACTCCCACACGTTCTGAAACTTGATCTTACACCTCGCCTTTTATGAAGATGAAATCCTTGGCAGGTGATTATTTTGCTTTCTCACATCATATCAGACGCTTTAAGCACCGGCCTGCCTGCTAAGAGCCAGCTGTTGGGGAGTGAAAAAAAGGAAAGAACGAGCTCAGAAAGCTCAGACAAACCCCGCAGTGGCAGACTGCAGCCATCCCCAGAGCTTTCATTGGGTTTCATTGCAAAACAGGGAATGCAGGTGTTTTAAAACACTGCTCCCTGGGTCAAAGTTAAATTAGGAAAATGTAGAATGAAGCAGGAAGGCAAAATTTCTCTTCCTGGAAAAATCAGGGAAGAGCAGAGGCCTGTAACTGTGCAGCAGTGATCCTGTGTTTATGGCAGAGCCAATCTCCGCTGTTACACAAATGCAGGGTGGGGTTTTACAGCTCCTTTGGTGAATAAACTTGGGAGTGACAACTCTCCTCAGTCCTTCCAACCCTGTTCTGAGCCCGGCTGAGATTATTGAGCTGATTCCAGCTTGGTGCTGCACATGAAGTGCATTGATCTCCCTGGAGAGAGGGGCCTGGCCCGGCATGAGGGAAGGGTTAACTGCAGTGCTGGGAGCATTCCCACATTGGGAACGCTGCCTTGCAGTGTTTGTCTTTTCCACAGGCCTTGTTCTGCTCCAAATGAGTCAGGAGATGAGCAGGCCTTTCTTCCAGAGGGAAATGAAGAGCACGAGGTGCCTTGCACCCACCCAGCTGCCCGACCATCCTCACCCTCAGCTGCCGCCTGCACCAGAGATCTCAAATAATTGTCCTTTGTCCTGTCACTTTGCCGTCCTGGACAGCACAGGGTACAGCTGGAAACGTGCTGACCCTGATCGTGGTGACTGCTTAAAAATATCTTCACTTTTGCAAGAAACCTTTCCTCTGTGCAAGCCAAGGAAGATTGTCCTGGACAGGGACAGAAGAAAAAAAAGAAACCCCTCAGTGAGACAGATGTGCTGTGAGGATTCCTCGCTGGGAGCGGGGGGATTAAATGGGACATGTCACGTAGTGTGCAACTCCTTGGCAGTGGCTGCGCAGGGTTTCCTTCTCTGTCTGATAAAAATAAAGTTTTTCATTTGCCAAGACTATCAGAGCAACTGTTTGCTCCTCGCTAGGACCAAAGGAAACAGTGTTTCTTCCACTGTCAACAAAAGGAATATATTTATGTCTCAGACCTGCTTTTCCACGTGCACACACCCCCTCAGAATGCCGATTTAAAATAATTCTGAAACAAATTCAGTGTCTCTGTGCTGGATGTTAATTTCCTTAGAAAAGCAACCACGGGACGATTTTTCCCTGGTGCATCTCTCCAGAATTTGGCCCAGCTCAGGCGGTTGAGCTGTTTTTCCTTCCTTTCCTCCCTCTCAATGTAATTGCTTGCTTTCAGCTACTGTGAGCCTGACCCAAATCCCACTGTGGTCCATGGGAAACCTCATCTGGGCCAGGGTGGGCTGGGTTATAACCCAGCCTTGTGGTGAAAGGGAACTGGAGGAGGGATAATTTTGGGGCAGCTGGGCTGGGTCTGGTACCAGGTCTGTTCATTGCTTGCCTTTATTAGCTCATTAAGCACAGAGCAAGAGGCTTCTGCTGCCTGACCACAGCAAACCTTGCAGACACATTGTTTTCTCTAGAAAAACACATTTGGACACTCTGGTAGGGAAACGAGCAGAAATCCCTGATGGGATGGGGTTGTGCTCATGTATGCGCTCTGTCCTCAGTGGATACAAGGAAAGCATTTGGATTATAAAATTAAAAAAATGCTTCTATGCTGTCAGTCCCTCACTTAACCCAAATAAAAATCTGAGGGTGTTGGAAGCTGGATGTATTTGAACATCAAATGTGCCAGATGTAACATGTTTGGCATCACAGTCTTTCATGAAGCAAAAAAATGCAAATAAATTCATTTCTTGTTTTGGCAAAAGTGTGGTCAGATTGATTTTACTCTTTGGGGCTAAGATTAAGGCATCACTGACACATCAAGTCACTCCTGGTTTGTTTATCCCAGATTTGGGCAAGCTTGGAATTGATTGTTGGAACCGTTTTCTTGGACAGTAATTTTCCCAGTAGCAATTAATTAATTTTATGTGGAGATTTAGAAGATCACCTGAGTGTGAGATTAATCCTACCACTGCTTAAACAATATCCCCATCTTTTCATCCTGAAGTTTCACCCCAAAATGCAGATTTTCTCTTCTCTCCCTGTGTTCTCTCATTGCTTGCAAGGTCTGCAATGCCCTAAAAACACCCCAATCCCAAATTTACCCCCACCCACTGCACACAACACAGGAAAACTGAAACCCTGGATTTTCCAAAGGTAGCTACACCCTTTTGGGAATTGTTTGGAGCTGTTGTCGCAGTTAGGAATGAATATTAGGGGAGGAAATTTTTTTGTAAGGGTTTTGGGGTCCTGAAGCAGGGACACTTCTACCAGATGTGTCACAGCACCCAGGAGCACCTGCTGGGCACATCCACCCCTGGGGTTTTGCCCATTTTGCTTCAGTCAGGGACAGAAATTGTTTATGCAGCTCTAAAAATTGCTTGAAATGTTGATTATCAGCCCTGGAAACCCTGTGCTTTAAAAACTGGGATTGATTAATTCCTGCCTCTACATGGTCTTGTGTGTGTGCATCAGATTGTAGTAAAAAAACCTCAATTAAGGCTTTTAATATGGAAATTTTAATATGGAAATGATGGGGTTTATATGGAAATTATGGTTCTTGTGCAGACACTTTCAAGAAGTTCTTGATTTCTCACTGGTTCTGACGTCCAGTGACTGGATTGAGGAGGGCCAGAACGAGACAAAAATGATAATTTCTTTCTCCCATGCTAGAATACAGGACCAGCAGCACTTGTCAAATGAAAAAACCCAAAAAAGTCCCAAAATTTGTAGTTGAAATCCAGCCAGCAAACACCAGGAAAACAAATTGTTTGATTTCCAAGATACCCTCAATATTTTCTCCCATGAGGAGAAACAACGATTTCTTCCAAACGTGAGCCCAGAAGAGCAGCACATTTGTAGGTGGCAGGCTCATTATTTTGGTGGCAGAGGGATAAATCAGGGGCCCCCTTGTTATTTTATTTTTGCAGTGTACTTTAAAAAATACTCACACGCCCACTTAGTGCTTCCTCCTCGATAACACCAGCGGCAGGGGGGGAGCCGATGTCACCTTCCACAAACAGGTACTGTTGACATCCAGCTTGTAAAATAGAATTATTTCAAACAGGGTGAGAGCCAGCTCAGGGAAAAAGGTGCAGATAATGCTGCCTTATCAGCCAATATTAGCCAAAAAACACGCCTGCCTATTTGAAGTCCCGCGTTTGTCTGATCCACACACACTCTGTTGAGTTTTTTCCAAAACTAACATTGTCTCTAATTGGTTGTACAGGGCAGACAATGATGTTCAGGAAGATGAAAATAATATTGGCCCGATGAGATGCGCTTTGTGTGTAGAGGTTGTGGATTTTTTTGCTCCAGCTTGGGTTGGAGTCACAAGAGTTGACCGCAGCCAGCGCTTAAATGAGATTTAATGAAGCTGTTTTGGCTCAGGGCAAGGTAACCAGACACACACAAAGCGTGGAGGAGAGAGTGCTGCTAATGCTTACTAGAGCCTTTCCAAAAAAACCAGATTGTTTTTTTCCTTAAAAACAGCATGGAGATGATATAATTCCTGAATTTTTATGAGGTTTTTCCCAGGGGCCTGGAGATGGTTTCATGTGTAACGAACACGAACTCGGGGAGAGGAAAATTGAGAATGCTGGAAAACCCACCAAACCAGAGAGCCATTATAAGAAAAAAAAAAATTATGGGGAGGGTTAATGCTTGGAAAAAGAGAGGGGAGAAGTGGTGGCATCCCAGATTTCCAAACCTAATTAAATACATTTTACTCATGGAGCCAACAGATGAGGGCTGGCTCTGTGGTGGAGTCATGCCCTGGATGCCACTCCACCTTCAGAGAACACCTTTAAAAATGTTCCCTGCTCTGCTTTCTGATTTCCCAGCCAATGTTGGACTGTGTGGATCTGAGTATGACTTTCTTCAATTCTCCCCACTCCTCGTCCATTCCCTCCATTGCTAAATCTCCCTGGAAATTCCTCTGCGTTCATCGGTGAGAGAACAAAGGTCCTGCCCGCCAAGGCAAGGCTTGGCAGACAGCAAAATATCTCATGTATTTACTGGGTGAAACATCTGGGTTATTGTCCCAGCATTCAGCAGAGTTGTTCACTCATGGATCAGCGTTAGCTGTACGCAGGGATTAGGATTTAACAGGATAAATGTCTCGTAAATGGGAATGAGAGCAGCATGACAGCAGAGAGACCTCGAATCGAGGAGGTCCATTTTTGCTGCTCAAAAGCAGCAAACAACCAGGGCTGTTTGTGTCTGCGAGGATTCCATCTTGCCTGGATTTGCATCCCCGAAATTTCACCCTCTAAAATTAGTCTTAACCACCAAAAATTGGCCTGGCTCGGGCTCCAAGTGTGGTTGAACAACCGGCTCCCATCCCTGAAGCGAGAAATTTGCCAAGGCTGTCTCAAAATTTGGACACTGTTCATTAAAAAGTCAACCCCGTTTAGCTTGAAAGGTTCCATCTTGCAAACAAATAGAAATCTAAAAAAGTGCTTCGTCCCAGGCCTCCCAAACTGGGTTATCCAGCTAAAAGTCTGCTTCTCTTATGTTCTATCTTTCCCTTCTTTCTCCTCCCCTCCCCATTTTTATTTTAATCAGCAATTTTCCTCAGTGAAATTCATTGCTTTGGGCTTGGCTTTTTCGAACCACACACATTTCGAAGAGTCACTTGCCAAGGAACATCTGTAAAAGTATTTCTAGATGTTTGGAATTTCCTAGCAGTAGTAGGGAAGTTGGGTTTGTTTGAATCTTTCACTCAGCAGGAGGAAAATTGAGCTCAACATGTTTATGAGTATAAAAGCCATCTGTTTGATAGGGACTCTGGAAGAAGGCTGAAGGTCTGACTCCGAGATGATGAAGTGAAGAAGAAAGGTTTCTATTTCCTGTTGCTGAGAATTAATTATGCTGTTAATAGTGTGTTAGAAGAAGTAGGAGTGCTTTACGTTATTACTTAAGCCCGAAAAAATAAATACTACTTTAATGAAAAGCTTTCCTGAAGAAAAACCCACCAGAACTTTTTAAAGAGCTGGTCACGTACCCAAAAACATTTATGTGCTGGGATGCTTCTCCCTAAATGTGGTCTGGCAAGGGTTTTTCCTCCTCCTTTTCCATTTCTTTGTGGATAAAATTTGGTATTTTTAGGAAAGTGACTTCCTTATGTGCCAGGCCATCACCTACATTGGATTTAAGCTGTCACATAAAAACACTTGATGTCACCTTGTTCTTTTCTGCATTTCTTTCCCTTGGTGCTGTTTTGTGGCTTCCCTGGGATGCCCAGAGGAAGGAGGGCTGGGAAATCAGATTCACCCTGTTGGTGGGAGTGGAAATTATAGCAGAGAAATGGGAGATCCCTCGCCAGAGCTGAGAAAATAATTCAACAAAAATATCCCACATCCAGATCATGGGTGAGAGATGGGCTGCTCAGAGCCATTTTTGGAGGAAGTAAAATCCCTCTGCTCTTTGTGACAGGAACCAAGGGAGATGGGGCTGTAATTTTACCACTGGAACTGTTTGGTTTTTTTTAATGTGGGGTGAATATATTCAGTACTCCCCCCCTAAAACATTGTTTAGATAATTCAGGTCAAAACGTATTTACCACAAAATGATTTTCTGATGCTTACACAGTAAAACAACTTATCTGCCACAAATCAGCCATTAAAGGTTATTGTGAATTAAATCATTATGAACAAAACATGAAATTGGGGGTTGAGTTACATTGTATAACTTTAAATTAATCAGAAATTATTTATTAGCAAGGGTTTCTGCATGTGTTAAGGAAGCAGATGCTCAAAACTAACTGGTTCTAAATAGTGAGAAAGAATTAAAAAAATACAATATTGGCTGCAACTGGTGACTTTTTGGGGTTTGATGGAGGTTTGTGCATTTTTTTATTTTCTGTGGACGTGGGTTTGTGGTGGACTTGGCAGTGTTGGGTTAAAGGTTGGACTCAGTGACCTTAAAGGTCTTTTCCAGCCCAAATGATTCTATGAATCTGTGTCTGTGGATTTGAAATCCACCAGGACAGCCCAGACTGAGGCAGGCACTAACTGGGAATGGAAAATATCCCTGTTCACAGGATATCTGCAACCAGGCCGCTCGCAGAGCTCCTGCACGGGGGACCTGCGGCAGGAAACCATCCCAACGCCCCTGCACAGCGCAGAAACTTCCTGCCCTTTCCCCCCTCCTCTCCCTTCTTATTCTGGGCTCCCTCCAGCTGCAGAATCCCTCTTTTAAAATTCAAATTCTCATGGCACAAAGCTGAATAAATACCGAGGCTGGGGAAGGTGGGCAGTGGCCCGCCGAGCTCCGGCACACACCGCCTTTGTCCCTGCTGGCTCGGGGACAGAGCTGAGGGATTTTGGAGGGCTGCCAGCAGGGCAAGATGCCACCAGTGTTTTCTTTAGTGCCTTGTAAAGCCCAGGTGAGCCCTGACAGCGTCCGTGTGGACACTCAGGGCTTTATGTAGGAACCGTTTGGAGCGTGCGGAGCGCCGAGCCTCCTGTCACGGCCAGCAGGATTTGGGTGTACAAAGAAAAATACAGCTGAGCTAACAGAGCTTTGAAAAGGAGCTGACTTGGGTGCCTGATAGCCCCTGAGTAGGGCTTGCTTGTCAACATTGCCAGCCGAAAAATCTCCCAAATCTGGGCCTTCAACCTGAATGTCCGGGGAAAGCCAAAATAACACATTATGAGCGTTAATGCAGTTGAAAGCAAAACCGCATGTTTTCCAAAGGGTTTAAAAGCTCATTTGAAGTAGGGCAAAGGGTCAGGAAAGAAGGAGTCCCATTTATGGAGCTCTGGCAAGTGTTTCCAAATGAAGAAGCCCCACTTAGAGCATGTACACTCCATTAGATCACTGCTGCCCTTGTCAGAGGCAGGAAGAGAGGAGATGCTCGGCCTCGCTCAGACCTGCAAACTCCAAAAGTTTCCCGACGTGCCCCTGAAAAACGAGAAAGAAACAGCTCTTTGTTAGGAGGGAGTGGAAAGACCATAAACCACAAATGGTGGAGGGGGGGGTTATTATTTTTAAAGGGTTTTTTATGCTTAGGCAATAGGAAAAAAAAAAAAAAAACCAAACTGGGCATGTTTTATGGTGCCGAGTTGTTGCTGGGTGTGCTGGGGGGGCTCAGCACCTCCCATGGCAGGACATGAGGGGTTGATGAGCGAGGAAGGGGCTGTGATGGAGGGAGGTGTGGGGGTCACTCCTGCTCCTTGCTGCCTCCAGCTCTTTATCCCCATCCCAGACTTTCTGGTCGTGTTTTTGCTTTGGCATTTGCCCCTTTGCACTCTTTTGTTTCACCTGTTTTGTTTCCCAAGAAGTGATGTCTTCTGTAATCACTCAGAAACCTTTTCTTTTCTGCTCTGGCCACACAAATCATTCTTCTGACTTGTGTTACCCACAGCAGCTGATGCTTTTTCTGCTGTCCCAATTCAGAGGAGCAGCGAATGAGGGACAGGCAGGATGCTCCATGCCCTACTCAAAGTCTGAAAGCACCAGAGAAGGACCAGGATGGCTGGAGCCAAATTCCTCGGGTCTGGAGACGCTCCATGAACCTGTAAAGATGTGATGGAGAGAAGCTGTCAGGCTACCTGCCTCACAGGACCACTGCAGGGTTCTTGCCAGCACACCTGGCTTGTAAAAACCCAGCAGGAACCACCAGGATTTTGCCCCTCGGGGACCAGTTTCCAGTAAGTGCAGCCTCTGGTGTGAATTTCTTGGTCCCATTTTAAAGAGCTGCCAAATTTCCTTGGTGCCAGGTCCTGCTCAGAGTGAATCCTGCCCATCTCACTGTCTCAGGCTTGCAAAAAAACCACGGAGCATTAAATGTAAAGTACTCACAGCAGGTTTGTCTGCTCTTTCTCCGGGGATATTTTGAGGGGGATGGGAAAAAGGTGTTTCTGTTAAAAAGAAACACATCCCTGGTCCAGAGGCTGGAGCTGAGAGCAAAGGGAACATTTCTGTCTGAGGTTCCAGTTAAATCACTGGCAGGACATCACTGCTTTTGGAGCACTTGAACTCGTCTCCAACACAAATCCATAAAAAGCTGCTAAGTTGTGATGAAGGGGAGCCCCGGTGGTAATGAGTTTACTCCAGGCCTTTGGGGCGAGCTGCAGGTTCCTGCAGGGCCAGGACTCTGCTGTTCCAGCAGGGCAGACAGGTATTGCTGCAATGTCCTGCCCCTCCTGGACCTTCCCCTGGCTGTGTCCCTGCCAGAACCCCTGGGGCAGATCAGGAGTAGATCAAGAGGTGTTGATCTGTGTCTCCATTACAACTTCCAGCTCTGTCAGAGCCTTGGCTGGGGCAGCAGCTTGGGCTGGTGGTTTTATGGGGATGGATGGGATTAAAAGGTGAGAGAACTGGAGGGACAGAGCGTGGTGTGGATCAAAGCTCCCCGGGGAGTGTCTGCTGGGCACTGAGCAGAGCTTTAGGTGTGTCCCTCACATTAAACAGGATTTCATTTCCCTTCAACACAGGCAAGGGGAAGAGGAGAAGAGACATGAGCCTAAATAACCTCCAACTAAACAGTTGCAGGCTAGCCAATAGTTATCAGACACATGGGGAAAACCTGTGGTGATCAGCAGCTGCAGAACATCCCCAAAAACCATCCCAAAAGTCATCCCCAAACCCTGAATATCTGTGAGGAAAAGGAGGAGACAGGATCCAAATGCATGAGGAGCCCTGTCCTTTGGGGCTGTGGGTGGTGTAAGACCCTTTGGGGATCACAAAGACTCCTGGGGTGCAAATGCTGGGAGATTTTGGCCCAGGGAGGGAGGAGATATTCCCTGGACATCACGGAGAACCTCAGCCTCCTAATCCAGCTCCAGGGCACCCCATGGACACTGGAGTGACTTGTGGCATCTGATACCCTTCATTCTGCAAACCAATCCCAGCACAGGGATTGATTTAAATCCCACTGTGGGATTGATTTCATCCCAGTATGGCATTGATTTAAATTTTTGCTCTGCTAGAGAAGAGGCTCTGGATTTGGGGACTTTGTTGGGGGGGGATTTATGGCTCCAGGAAGGATAAAGCAGCAGGACAAGTCACAGGTTGCATCCTGCAGAGCAATGCAGGGGGATGGCTGAGGTGTTCCAGCTTTAGCTGGCAGATTTTGGGATTGGTAAGAGTGACAATAAAAACTGGAGGAATCCAGAGATGTGTTGCCCTGCACCTTTTCCTGCAAGGCAGAGCCTCCTGGCTTCTTGCAGCAGCAAAATCTTTTCCCTGTCCATATTTCCCCTTTCCTTTGGAAATCAGGATGGTTTGAGGGTCTCTGCATCGGAGAGTCTAAATTAAATATTGACTAAGAGGTTTCATGTGAGCCGGAGTGTTTTTAAAAAATCTAAATGAATCCCACAGGGCGAGCTGAGGGCTCCAAAATAGATTCCAAGAGAATAAAGGATGTGTGAGTTAGAGGCATAGGAAAAGTCTCAAATGGCAGATGAGTCAGCAAAAACCAGAGACCCAGAAGATGCAGAAATAATATTAGGGATATTAAAAAACTGGAAGTAGAGGTAATTTTCCTGCACTAAAGTAAGGAAAGAAAGTTTGTCTAATATTCCCCAAATTACTCTTCTCCAAATATTTGTTGGTTGATTTGCTTTTCCCTTCCAAAGCCTCAACAGCCTGATTTTATTTTCCTGGCTGTGTGGAGAACCAGGAACAGCAGCAATCTGGATTGCAACATGAAATCCTATGGCTGGCTGGAAAACCTATACCTGGTGTTGAAGGGACACAAGCATCAATTTTTATTAGAGCTCTATTTGCTACTTTTTTAAGCAATGAAAAAAGTCTGCTACAAAGTGAAAACACATGTCCCATAAAAATTATTGATGTGCACAGATAATGCTGAATATCCCTTGGGTACCCAGGGGATGGAAAGAGTCAGAAAGTCATTAGTAGGGAAGGACAAAATAATTATAAAACATGTTGCTTTAGACAAATTGTAGCTGAGACTTTTCAGTTCAAATTTTGCCAGGCTGAATTTCAATTTGTCCTTCTGTAACTCACTAACGATGGACTGCAGGTTTAAAGGAGGGAAATGAGAACAGTAAAATCATGTGTATATATATATTTATATCGTCCATTTGTAGGAATAGATTAGGAAAGTGCAACATGTGAAATTCAGTAAATATTTTAAGCTCTTCTGAGTAGTGAGAACAGAGAACTGATGCAAGTGTGAATTAATTGTATTTCCACATCTTTGTTTTCTTTTCCCTCTACAGTATTAAAAATGGGAAAACAACATTTGAAATGTTGTGGTTGTAAAATTAGAGAGCAGCAGACTTTTCTTCTGATTGAGGGTGACCATGTTTTAGTACAAAGCCTTATAAAAAATAGAGAAAAGCAGTTTTGGGTCATTTCTGCACCTCGCCACAGAGAAGATCAGCAATGCCAAGGACCTGGTGTGGTTTTGATTAACTTTTCCTGCTCGTTCCCCTTGTTAAAGTTCATTTTGAGGTTTGACTGATCCTCCTCTTGCCTCTGTTTTGGTCCTCCCTCGGTGCTGGGGTGGTTTGGGAAGCCTTTTCTGGGGATCTGTTGCTGATGGAGTGGTGGGACCTTGGTGGGAGATGAGGGATTGGTTTCATCCAGAGCTGGGGCAGAGGGACAAACTCTCATCCCACGGAGCTGGCACAGCATCCCAAAATCCCAGGGAAAGCTGGGGTGCAGCAGCAGCCAGTGCCAAAGGTGCAAAGACAACCCAAACATCTCAATATCAGCTCTAAGCCCAGTGCAAGATGCTTTAAAAAAAAAGTTTTCTTCCCTCTCCTTCCCACAAACTCTCTTGAAGAAAAAAAGTTTTCTTCCCTCTCCCTCCCACAATCCCCCGGAGCAGCAGAAATGAAGGGAGAAACGGAGGGAAAGAAAAGGTTTTGCATGAAAAAAACCAAACCAAACCAAACCAAACCAAAACAACTTGCAAGGAGCAGAAGCAAATTTATAGAAGATTTCCACTTCTTTTTAGGTTAAACCTCCTCTTAAACCAAGGCTAGCCTGTCAGTACCGGCTCCAAATTCAAGTTATTCCAGGCTTGCCTAATTTAAAAAAAAAAAAAAAAGTCTCCAGGTCTGGTGTCAAGGGACCATTCACAAGTCTAAGGGCTGAGCCTATCCCTTCATCAGAAAACAGAGAGAAATCCTGAATATGTATGAGGACAGTCAGGAGCTTTCCCAAGCTCCCACTCCTCTCCCTGGGAATCCAAAAAGTGACATTTGAAATCCCGCTGGAGCGTTCCTCAGACACAAGCAGCCATTGTCCCCCGACCCACGGCATCAATCACCTCGAGATTTCCCCTTCCTCTTTCCAAAGAGGGCATTTGCTNAAGTACTGGAATGGTTTGCCCGGGGAGGTGGGGGAGTCACCATCCCTGGATGTGTTTAAAAAAAGACTGGATGTGGCACTTGGTGCCGGAATCTAGTTGAGGTGTTGGGGCTGGGTTGGACTCGATGATCTTGAAGGTCTCTTCCAACTTACACATTCTGTGATTCTGTGAAAAGAAGCCTGATCTCCTCCCAGCCCAAATATTGAATTAGATCTGGGATATTCTCTTTCCACTTCCTTTTCCATCTCACATTTGTGCTGCCCCAGCCTCGGCTGTGTAGCTGCTTTCTTTGTCCCCACATCCTGCAGAAGTGTTGGGTGTCTCAGGCTGTTTGTGCTCAGGTTTTTGGGCTGCTTTACCTGGGACATTAATTCAATTTATCACCAACAAGCCGATTTCTGGCCGTGAGTGTTTGGGTGTCTTTTGGACACATCCTCCCAGTAACAATTTTTTCCCTTGATGTGTTTTGGTTGTGTGTCCATGGGAATAAACGTGGGGTTTTTTTCCTGTTTATTTTTGTTCCATCTGGTGGTAAATCCCATTCCCCAGCATGGCAGATTGGTGACCCTGCAGGGATTTTCCTTAGGGTGTCGAACATCCAGACAGTTTCAGTCTAATCCTGCTCCTGCTTTATTCAACACCACCCATTTTATTCCCAACCAGAAGGAAGACAAAAATGAAATGAAAATATGTTTGAACTTTTCAGAAATGGCAGATCAGCTCAAATTTGACTTTTAAAAGAAAAAAAAATTAAAAAAAGGGGGAAGGAAAAGAGAATGTTTTCTGATCACCAGAATTTAACTTGTGTATTCAGTATTCAGTAACTGGATTGTCAGGGATATCCAACCTGGAGCAATCTTCTTTCACCTCCTTTATTTTTTTCTTTCTAATGATGCATAAAGAGAAACAGACCCCTCAAATTATGACAGCTTTGTGATGAGACAAGCTTTTCATGCTACTATATTTTAATATCTTTCCCGACCATGACATCTTCTCCTCATTAAAGGCAGGTCAGGGAGTGAATCTAATAACACACTCGTGGAAACCTAAGGAGCTGAAAGCTGCCCTTGGCTTTTCAGGAAACAGAGGCCTTTCAGAAATACCAGAGAAATGAGATTCTATTTTTCCAAGGCATCATTTTTTTTTAATTTTAATTTCTTTTTTTTTTTTTTTTAAAGCAACCCAAAATGTGCATAATCATATTATGGGCAATCAGGGTGTTATTCAGCTCCTATATCAAACAGGCATGTCATTAGCACAGCAGGCTAATTGCTGGGGCTTTCCTTGACCTGGCACTCCAGCATTAAGGCTCTGGGTGGCCAAACGATTTTCATCATTTTCCCTGTGCTCCAGGAGGGAGCCGGGGTAACCGAGGGCTGTGATTGCTGTAGGTAATTTTCCTTTCAGAACAGATTGCCCGATTTGACATTTTAAGTACAGTATCTTGTAACTGCCAGGCAGGGGAACCTTTCAAAGGCGCCGCCGGGCTCAGACACCCTTCTGTGGCTGGGGGAGGCTCTTCCTTGTGAGAACACAGCAGCACATCATGAGAATCCAGTTGCCACCGAGGTGAGGTCATGTCGAGGAGAAATCCGAGCTCCTCAACCTCTGATCTTTCCCCCCACTTCCAATCCTGCACGCAGTTCACAGCCAAGGCGGGAGGAACGCCCGGATTCCTCTTGGAATCCCCGTCAAGAACGGGACAAACTTCTTTATTTTTGGTCTCTTAGACCATTTGAAAATACACTCTGTGCTGTTCTGCAGGTTTCTAACTGGCTGCCACCAAAGAAAAATTCCAACTCCACTTCCAGCTCCTTGGCCATGATGATGATGATGTGGTGATCTAAAATATCTGCCCTGCTTAAACCAGAAATGAATTTAGCTCCTGACTGGATCAACAGCCGACCAAGGCAGCTGTTGGCATTCTAAGGAAAGGTTTGGGATGACATCGTGTGAAATGGCTGCATCCTGAAATCCCAGGGAGCAGAAATCAACAATAAACTTGACTAAATCAGGGTTGTTTTTTCACCAGAACTTCAGCATGAAACCCCAAATCCACCAAAAATCAACGGAGGAGGTTGTGATCAGTGTGACATCTCTTGGTGTAAATTTATTTAAACTGATACTGGATCCAGAATTTCTATTTTCCCTGTGAGGAAGAGAGGGGCAAAATTTGAATTTTTTTTTTTAAAAAAAGGGAAAGGAAAAAGAATGATCTTAGCTGGAGGCTGGATGGGAGCCTGGAATGTGTGTGCAGGCCTGGAGCAGCTGCAGGTGAGAACATCCATGGTGCAGGTGGAGGCCACGAGCCTCAGAATTCCCAGTTCAGTGCTGCACAGAGAATTCCAGGCTGCCACCCACCCTGTCCTGCCCCTCCAGTGGAAATTCCCATTTCAGATTTTAGCTCAGCTGGCTCAGATGAGCCGTGGCACCGTCAGATGTTTGGTCTCTCGCCCCACGAGGGGCTCGGCCTGCGCGGAGGGAGGACGGTTTATCCTCGGGCCTAACAGGATAATCTTAGAGCTCAAGCAATAAACTCTGGCAGCTCTGGATCCTGAGGTACCAGAGGTCTCCAGATCTCAACTGGAGCTCTTTTCCTTCAGAGGGATGTAAACCCAAGCACGTGTCTGCTGTGCCTTGGCAAGGGAACGCTCCCTCTTCTCCAGGAGACTTGTGAGTCTGCTGCTCTTGCCACTAACTCAGACAGTCACTTCTCTGTGGGGAAGAATGGATTTAATTATATTGCAGTTCCCAGTTTTATTAATGCTCGAACAATATGAGCATTAAAGTGAAATTATATGCCAAGTACTGCAGAGGCCACCGAAACGTTTCCTGTTATTGTGTTGTAATGGAGATTGCAGGAACACGGAGCCTGTTCCAAGGGGCTGCAGCAGAAAATGGCTCTGAGCCTCTCCAAGAGCCACAGAGCTCTCAGGACTAGCCTGACAATAGAGTTTCTAGGAATTAACAGCTGAGGTGGCAAAGAGTTCCCCTAGGAGGGCTGGGCATGGCTCAGGCACTTCCTTGCTTCCCAGTGGGATGCAGATCTCCTGCAGCAGGGCTGGATCACAACTTTCCCGAGCCACAGGGAAACACCGAGCTCATAAGCTGAAATAAGGGACAATTACAAGGTGTAGAAAAGCCAGTGCTGCTGAGACAGCTCGGCTGGGTGGCGAATTTCGGGTAGGAATCAGAATTTGAGCCCATTTTCCTGAAGGCACCATGGTCCTGACACATTTCCCAGGAGAAGGATGGCATCCAGCAGTGTCTGTGGTTCCCAGCAGTGAAGAGGAAACCTGTTGTCCCTATGACATTCCTGTGGATTTTCATACCAGCTCACAGAATCACAGAATAATTAAAGCTGGAAAAAGACCTCCAAAACCATCAAGAGAAGCACTGGAAAAGATCTCCAATAGTGACAAGTCCAACCTTTGAGAAAAATACCACCATGCCCAGTAAATTATGTCATGAAGTGCCACATCTTCTTGTTTGAAGACTTCCAGGGATGGTGACTCCATCATTTTACTGTTCCAGTCCTTAAACATTAAATAAAAAAAAAAATTNGTTTGAAGACTTCCAGGGATGGTGACTCCATCATTTCCCTGGAGAGCCTGTTCCAGTCCTTAAACAGTAAAAAAAGAAATTTCTCCCAATATCCAACTTGAACTTCCCCTGGTGCCTCTTGATGCCATTTCCCCTTGTCCTATCCCAAATTTCCTGGGAGAAGAGGCTGCCCCCCACTTACCGTAATTTATTTTATTCCACCTGAAAGGAGCAGATTAAACTGTAGCTGGTTAAATTCTCCTGGCTGTGTTCCTGCCCTCCTGGAGGATGGTGTCCTTCCAGCCTAGGTGTGGAATCCCTCTGGAATCCTCACCACCAGAGCATCCCAAAGTCGGGGTTGTGCTAATGAGAGAGGCAGCTGAACTTCCCTGATTCCAATGGCAAAACTCCACGAGGATGGGATTTCCTGGCCTGGGATTTAACCAGATTCACACTCTTAACCTCTAACAGAGAAATGCACCTCTTCAATATTTTATCCCCACTCTTCTACTGGTCTTTAATGTTAATTTCATCTCTGCGTCCTATCTGTTTTTTTTTTCCTCTCCATCCACCTTTACTGCAGTAAAAATGAATAATTCCACCATTTCAGCTCAATATATTGCTCTGGAGTGAGTTCAGGGAGACATGCATGAAGATTGTTTCCTGCCCTGGCCAGCAAGTGGTTTCTCTGTGCAAGTTCTCGTGATCCTCGTCCAAGGGATCTAAAATCAGTTAGGATAAATTACAGCCTTTAGAATATAGCACTGGAGTACAAGTGAAAATTACAGTGTTCTCATCTATTTACATGGAGACTCTTGATAAATAATGAGTCAGTGGTTGCTCTGGACCAGGAGTTGCCTGGATAACCCACAGACCTTTTGTTTTCTTTTTAGGATTTTTTTGTCACTACCTTAGCTGAGAGTGGCTGGCAATGGTTTAAACAATAATTTCATAGAATCATGGAATGGTTTGGGTTGGAAAGACCTTAAATCTCATCCCATCCCACCCCTGCCATGGGCAGGGACATCTTTCACAGTCCCAGGCTGCTCCAAGCCCCATCGAACCTGGCCTTGGGCACTTCCAGGGATCCAGGGGCAGCCAGAGCTTCTCTGGGCACCTGTGTCAGGGCCTCACCACCCTCATTAAATGCAATATTCAGAAGAATTCCTTCTGAATATTGCATTTAAATCTAACTTCCTGCAGTTTTGCAGCTTGTATGTTTTTCAGGTTATATGGTTTTTGTAACATGCTCTATTTATGAGATGCTTTGGAATAGCTGGGGGAAAAACCAGGCACCTGAGGCATGCCAGGGTGTTTGGACACATTCAGAACATCAGGAATCTACATTTCATCAACCTGGGAGGTGGCAGATTTTTCATTCAATTGGGAAACTTGTGTATTCAGTAACTGGATGGTTACATTTGTTTTCTTGTAAGAAAAGTCATCACACAGAAGTGCATCTCTCTTTTTTTGCCATTTCCCTTGTGATACTGAAGCACCACAGAAATGCTGTCTGTGGTCATGGAGTGAAGAATTAAGAACTGAAGCACTGAAAATGGGGGAATTTATCCTGATGCTGGACTTCTGCAAGCTGTGAATAGTGCAGGAATTAACTCTGCAAAAATACATGTTTTTATATGAATTAGGCCATATGTTTGTCTCTTTAGCTGGCTACAAACCACACACAAATAATTGACTTCTCAAAGTCCCCTTTCCTTCCAGCTGGACACTCACAGGGATTTTTGCAGTTGGTTCTGCACATCAGGACAGGAAGGACTGGGAGGAAAACCAACTGTGGCCAAAACTGGCAGAGAACTGGGAGGGAGCTGTGCGCATGGGCAGAAGAAATGTCAGGAGAGGAGAAGGAGAAGAATTGTGAAAGGGAGACAGGCTGCACACAGTAGTCTCAGTGTTTGCACTGCTTAAACCCCTTTTATCTCACATTCATAAACACAGGCTCTCTATATGATACAAACCACATTTAGCTGTCATTGAAAGGCTGTGATTTATGGAACAGGGCTGTCCCTAAGAGGGTAACAACACTTGGTGCTTATTTTGGCAGGTGCATTAATTCAAACTGCTGAGCAGCTCAAAGAACAGCTCATGCTAATGACAAAAGGTTAATGATTTTCGTTTCTTTTCCTTTCTTTCTTTCTTTTTTTTTTTTTTTCTCTATTGGAAATATTTGTTCAGTTTAGGCACCACTTCATATGTGACCCCAGCTCCAGCCAAGCAGATGTCAGCTCACTTTGCATTTGGCAAAAGCAGCATTTGAAGAAAATAATATTTTAGTTTCAAACGTGACTAAATAGCCATCAGCAATGCTGGGCTAATAAAGAGACATCCACAGACCTTTGCCTTTCCTTCATGTTTGCATTTAACAGGCGAGAAATGATGACCTATTTCCCTAAAAAATCAGAATTGGCACGTCCAATAGGAAAATCAGCATTAATATATTTATTTTTCTGTTTATCAGTTCTGGGGGACTTTTTGCAATTTCTCCACGTTCCTTTAATGCTCTTTTACCTGAAGCTTCTTCTGGCTTAACAGATTTTTCTGTAACACATTAAATGAACACCCTGCTCCTTGCTAGCTCACTCCAAGCTATCCCATTATCTGTTTGATAAGGGTTTGTGGTTATGTTTAGCAGATGAAAACTCATGCAAGCAAACCTTGAACCTACTTTCAGCACGCATCAAACCCCAGGATACAAAAAATTGGCAGGGACACCTTCCACTCTCCCAGGTTGCTCCAAGCCCCATCCAACCTGGCCTCGGACACTTCCAGGGATGGGGAAAAAGGGGAGGCCAAGCTTGTGGCCAGAGTGTGTCATTCATTAAAGCACATGCCCAGGCCTTGGAGTCTTTCACAGGGTATTGATGCCTTAAGTTTTATCTTTCTTGTATTTCAGGTTCTGTGCTGCCCAGGGGTGCAGTTCTGAGCTCACATTCAGTGTCACTCAGCTCTGCACAGAGCAGGGACACAAAACAAATCCTTTTCCTGCTGCACACCACAGACAATTTTCAGGCCCAAAAGCACAAACAAGGGTGGCTGAAGGGAGGAACAAGAAGGATGGGACCTCACAATCTGAAGCTGTAACTGGACAATTAAACCCCAATATACAAATGGAGCAAAACTTATAAAAATGTGAGACCTCATGACCAGTCAGCCATTTTTGTGACCATCCTAAGGCCACCTTGGGTGTAGCCCTGGCCAGGCCCTGCCCTGCCCAAGGTGTACCCTAAAGGCCTTTCAATAAATATCTACTTTATTCTCTGGCTCTGTCCAGTCTCTGTTCCAGCTCAGCCTTCCCAAGACATCAGTATCACCATCTTTCACCTTCTGCCTTATCTTGGGTGATGATGAACATCAAACCCCTCCCTGTCCTGCACTGGGAGCAAACAGGTGTCAGAGGAAATCCTGGGAGCTCTGCACCAGGCACAACACTGAGAAAATCATAAACCTCAGAGTTTTAAAACCTTTTTGAGAGCTTCAGAGGATAGATCCTCTGGATTGCAGAGCTTTGCTGTTGCTGTGAGCACGAGAGTGCTCAGAGAAGTCCTGTGCTGAGCACAACAAGGCCACTCAGCTCATGTGCAACAGGACCAAAAGCAGCAGCAAAGTCCAACAATAACAACGAAGCAGCAAAACTCTGGCCAGCAGTGAAAAGTAGGTCATTGTGAACGCATCCAAGAGCTGTATCTCCACAAGGAACTGGGCAGCAGCCAGAGAGACATTTGTCAAATTAATCATGGGCCATCAGGTGCCCGTCCCCTCCCTGTCCTCTCCTCATTAACCTTTGTCTCTGAGGCAGGTTTGAGGCAAACTCCTAATAAGTGTGATTTTTCCTGGATAGTCCAACTTCATTATTGTTGTTGTTATTATTATTATTATTATAATCATCATTATTGTTTATGTTTATGTTTATGTTTATGTTTATGTTTATGTTTATGTTTACGTTTACGTTTACGTTTACGTTTACGTTTATGTTTATTTTCTGAGGCCCAGCCTTGCTTGCAGTGCAGGCCACATTCCCGTTGCTCAGCCAAGCAATCCCTGATACAGGGAGGGGAACTGGTCCCACCACTGACTCCTGGCTCTTGCTGCAGCCTGACACGTGCAGAACTGCTTAAGGTCCAGCTGTGGCCCCAGCTGGATCTGCTGAGCACCAGCAGAGCACCAGGGTTGTTGTTCACAGCACAAACCAGACCTGTCCCAGGCCTGGATTAAAGCTGCAAAGCTCCCCGTGGTAAGTGGCTGATAGCAGGAGAATTCTCCCCTGGAAAAATGGGGCTGGATTATCCCTTTTTAATGCTCTGGATCTAAAGTGGTCACATTAGGAAAAGCAGAAGTGAACAAAAAGCCCCTGAGGTTGAAGGAGTAGCTGCTCAGAAAGCTCGAGTCCATCACCCCTTTGCTAGGAAGGAAAGAAGGAAACCTGGAAAGCATTAGGGACAGAAAGACCACCAGACATGAAAAATGGCATTTTTAATGCTGAAGTTATCAGCAGAAGAGGTTCTCAGACATTACAAGCAGAGTTTTAACAGTAACACCACAGCAGGACTTGACAGGTAAAATGTGTGCAAATTTCACACATTTTCCCCCCGCCATTGGTCAATATTTCCCTGCCACCAAAGTCAAGGGTTATTTTGGCTCGGCACCAATTTTTTTTTTCTGAAGGGCTCCTCTCTGCAAAAGATGAGTAAATGATAAAATATGTGAGAGGATGACTAAAGCATTGGATAAAAAAAGTAGATTATGGGCACGGAGTGAAATATCTGGTAATGCCTGAGCGTGTGGCTGCCTAGGAGAGAAAAAGGCAGGCTGAGCATTTCAGTGGAGAGCAAAGAGAAGGATGGAAACCTGGATGTTGGAAGTGAGGCTTGGTCCAGGAATCAAAACCCATAAAACACATTAGTTCTGGGGTGAAAGTAGTAAAGAGTCTACTCCAGGTTAGCCAAATATCTGTGGCTTCAATAGAAGCCTTTAGGAAAATATGCAACCACTAAACCATTTTTACTCAGCCTCCTCCAAACACAAAAATATTCCTTTAGCTTTTTGAGGCTGGTTTTTTCCCTCCCAGTCCTCCTGACCTGCCTCACAGGGCTGAGTCAGGAGCAAAATTGGGAGTAATGAAAAATCACCATCTGCTTTTGTCACCCCCCTGACCCTGGTACCAGTTGTTCCTCACTGGCCACGTTTCTTCCAACCTGTCCACGCAGATAAGAAATGCTGTGATATTGAATTTACTCTGTATTAATTTTTTTGTTTGTTTGTTTAAAAAAAGTTATATTCAGGGAGTGAAAATCCTGCAGTGAAGTTATTTTTTTGCCCTGAAAATCCCGGAGTGAAGTGTTTGTTGTGTCTTTGAAGGAAGACACATCACTAAGTCACTATAACTAATAATGGGGATATTGAAGGAGAGCAGAATTTACTGGAGCACTGGGATTACTTTTGTTAAAGCAATAATGCCTCATTTGTTCTTATGACAGAGCTTTACAACAGTTACACAGGCAAGTCTTTAACATCCATCAACATTACTGTCTGGATTGTATTATCTAGGAAATCCCAGAGTCACTAGCCTACAGGTTGAATTAGCTGCAAATTCATTTCAGATTAGAATCCCTTTTGCAAATGCTGCAGCCACTCAGGCAATACCTCAGAGAAACCAGGGGGAAGTTATTGAATTTTGTGTTAATAATTCTTTCCCAGCCCTTTTATTTTTTTGGGAACCTCTGCTTCTTGAAAGGCATTAAGGCATTAAGCTGACTTTAAAATAACAGCAACAAATAGTTTAAAAAAAAAATAAAAAATCTTCCTTTATGTCCTTGCTGCAAGAATGAAAACCTTTCAAACACAGTTTATAGAGTACCAGTCCCTCATTCCAGGTGCTTCAAAAATCTGGCAGCAGAGAGGCCCAGAACAAATCATTAAAAAAAAAAAAATTCCTTCTCATTTTTTTGGCCATGCTTTGCCCAGGTACCTTCTCTGTACCTCACCCACTTGGTACACCTTGGATAGAGCTCATCTCAAAATGCTTGGAGCAACCCAACTCCTCTTTCCTCTGCTGGGTGGGAAGATCTCAGGAGGCTGAGATGGATTTTTCCATTCTGATGTGGTTCTTTGTTCCATGAAATGTTTTTGGAGAACCTGGGGGTTTTTTGACATTGAATTTAAGTGAAAATAAGAGCATTATTTCAGCTTTTCTGATGCAAATGGAGGCCAGGATTGCTGACCAGAGCTGGATTTCACCTGGGTCTCTCCTGGATTTTTTTT
>VXBB01000859.1:220815-256049 GCA_013399915.1 Illadopsis cleaveri | reverse complement strand
TTTTTTTTTTTTTTTTTTTAAACTCAGATGGCACAACCTTGTGAGGTTTTTATAGTAGTTCCCTCTGGAGGGACCCAAAGACACAGATGAGCTTGAATTAATCTGTTGGGATCATTGGTTAGTGGGTCTGCATTTCCAGATGCTTCCCTCCATGTGGCCTAAGATCTGACTGTTTGTAGGTGCCAGGGCAACAGCTGTTGGCCACTCCTCTGGCTCAGGAGGAGCTTTACCCTGCAGGCACAATTCTCTTCAGTATTCAGTGCTATATTGTGGAGGTTGTAAAGTTTCCTTGTGGCCCTACAACTGTGACACAAAGTTCAGGTGTTTCTTTGTGATGTGGCAAGCATTGTACCTTCAAAAAACACAGCCACCGAGCTGTTCTTTGGATGGCAAAATGAAAGGGAGGACATGTCCTAACTCACATAACTTCTTAACGGAAAAGTTGGGAGCTAATGCCCCATCTCTACCTTTCACTTTCAACCTCTAGATAATGCTGCCTGTTTTGGAGAGCACCTGTCTGAAAGGCTGTTGGAGTTTGCCTGCAGTGACTCAGTAAAGTAGTGAGCTGTTGTGTCACGAAAACCCAGAAAAAGTATGAGTCAAAAAGGTTCTGCATCATATAGTCAGAGCCTGTGTAAGTGCAGGAGTCTGCAGTGTGAGCTTAAATTTCATGTTGATGAGCTTGAATTTGACTCCAGTGCTCCCATGAGTGCTGAACTTTGTGAACTAAGACCCAACAAGGACTCATTCAAACAAGATGCAGCTTCTATACCTTGTTATGCAAATACCAGAGATGTCAGCTCTATCTCTATTGCTGTGCCACTTTTAATTTCCAAAACCTTAATGAAGCTGTTACTTACATTGATTTCATTGACATATAAATGTTCTCCCTTACTGGGTTGTTCTGCACTGGCTTCGCTTGCACACAGACATCAGACTCAGCTGTAGGATCAGGCTTTGATACTTCAGTAATGCACTGTCAGAAACACACAGCAATATAAGATATTAATGTCATTGCCCTGCCTACAGAAGAAACCCCCATTAATTTCCTTATTTTGTTCAGTGCTCATGCTGTTTAAACATATTGGCTAATATAGCCTGGGTTTCCTCAAATCAGTCAATACCCAGAAACTGGGAGCTAGAAAGGTGCTTGAAGCTTTAAAGTCAATGCTGGAATTATTGGCACTGCCAGACTGGGACATGAACAGCCATATTCTGAAGTACTACTACCAAAAAAAAAAAAAAAAAAAAAAAAAAAAAAAAAAAAAAAAAAAAAAAAAGCCTTTTAATTTAAGTAGGCTGAAAAAGGAGACTTGTTCTTTGGGTGTGCTTGATTAGAGCACTTAGACTATATGACCACATCACCATTGCTAATGTCCTTCAGTCAGATCTACAGTTTGTGACTTCTGCAGAAAACTGACCACTTATCTTCTCCTGACCATTAATTGCATGGGAAGCCTAGAGAAATTAGCCTCCCAAACTAAGTGTCAAAATTTGTATAATATTAACAGCATGATTTCTCCTGCTGCCTTGTTTCACAGTGAAATGTCGATACCAAAATGTACTGCAGTGGTTTAAAAGTGCTGCTTTTATGCAGCTTACTGGTGCTTCAGCAGAATTACATCTCTGAAATACATAAACCTAATGTACTGTTACATTCTCTAAATGAAGTTTTCACTTTCAGAAAAAAACCCAACCTTACCCCATTATACAACAGGCAAAAGCCATTTACAACGAAAGTTAATTTGAGGACTTCCAACAAAATCAGCAATGTTTTTGTCAAAATGGCACTTTGCACCAGGAAGATCCTTTGAACGAGTCTAGTGTATTTTTTTCTTGCATAAATGAAAGGTCTATTACTTATTGCTTTACTTATGTATTCCTTTTGCAAGGTACAAGTGGTTTCCCCTACCAGTTCCTCTTTGGCCCATTAAATGTCTCCTGTGTCCTTGGAGCTGTTAACAGACCAGCAGAACTCACAGCTGATAAAATACCTTTGCCAAAACATTGCTGGGAGTTTGGTAATAATCCTCTTCATCCTTTTTGATGTTTTCCTCTGGATCTGACAACAGAAGATTTTCTTCACTTCTTCCTGGTATTTTGTCCTGCTGAAAGAATGGGCTTGTATTTAACAGGCTCGGTTAATACAGATTAACATGCATTTTTCCTTTTTGTGGAGAAGTAACAGAATCAACAAATATTCACAGAAAACATGGTAAGATTCATTTCTTCTTCAAGTGAGATATGCTTAGACCCAGCCTATTTTAGAAACAAGGCTTCTATATCTGTTCTCCTGCCTGTATTTTTGCAATTCAATGCATACAGAAAAAAACCAGGTACTGGCACTAGTAGTTCTGATAGATGGATTAATGGGAACCAGGCTGTTGCAACCTGTTATTTTGTTTAAAAATCAAGTGTTTTAAACACTTTGTGTATGAATCTGCATGAATTTAGGGTCACTTGTGTGGAAAAGATTTTCTTTTTGCATTCAGTTCTGAAGTCCTTACATTAGGAAGAAAATCTGTAGGAAATCTAGGGGTGAATTGGGATATATTTGTCCTTTTAAGCAGCTTTTAACTGCTGTCAAATAAAGAATGAATTTGGGATTTCCCTGACTAATGAGAAATTTATTATCTCATACTTCTCTGTGAACAAAAACATTCTGCATAAGACTGGAGCTCTCACATAGAATCCTTTGTGTCCTGAGTGATATTCTGCCTTCATAAATACCTGAAACATTAAGTTTGAGGCAATTTGGTAAGCCAAGCAGAAATCAATCCCTCTACCAAGTTTACCTTTTCAAGTTGCAAAGAGAAATTATTTTTTATATCTCCTTGTTGACTTCACTATAGTGAAGAGTATGATAATTAGTATTTAGCTCCCTCCCAGTTCAATTCTCTGAGCCATGTTTGTGCTGCAACTGTTTTTTATCTCTACACTTGCATCCTTGGTTTCCATGGTGATCATTTTAATAATTGCTAAATATGTCACGAATGTATTACTGTTTTCAAGGCAAAGTAAATTAATTACTTTCTTACATGTAACAAGAAGAAACTGGCAATGACTATTAATTAAGGATGATTATTGTACTTTTTTTCCTCATTGGTATAGATGGCATTAAGATAAACTCATATTATGGGAGTCAGGACAAACTTCAAGTGTCTGATGAACCATAATATGGATTTACCTTGGAGAGAAAGCAGACTATGGAGAAAATTGGCTGTAGCAAAGACAGAAATGACACCTGGAGAACAACTGAGTCATTGTTACCTATAAGCCCCTTAAGGAAAATTATATGTTGCCCTTAGAGAGAGGAATCATTCTTTCAAAAAATCAGGTGTGTAACAGATCCCAAGGGTGCCTTGTTGCCTGCAATACAGGAATGCACAGCATAGGGTGATGCAAGGCAGGGCTCCTAATTTTGATGTATTTCAGATGTTGAAAGCTGTGTATCAAAATAGCCGATACTCAGTTGCTGAGTCAGATGAGGTTTGGTAGCTCCGAAAGGTGGGTTAAAAGGAAGCCAGGTCCCCAGATCCCTCCAGGGTCCCTGCCAGCATGACTAGACTCACAGACATGTAGAATCCTGTTTGCATGAGTGACAACTACTTAACAAAGAGTTTTCAGGATCTGGGCCCAGATGAGGGAACCACCAATAAAAAGCAAAACACATCTGATGCTTGAAATGGGGAGTCACACTGCTAAAAGAAAGCAAATACAAGGGATTAGTTAGGAAGTCAGTTGTCTACATGTCACTGAGCAGAGAATAGGTCTGGAGATGTTAGCAGATGTTAAACTTATGAGGCAAGAGCAGTATTTTTACCCAATGAACAAACGTTGTTTCTTGTTCTCTATACAGCAAGGTTATTTATTTTCACACATGCCAAAACAGAAATATGAGCTTTGTGCTATTCCCTCTGCTTCAGGCTAAAAAGCTAAAATCCAAATTCCTTATATTTTAATCCTCATGGTCAGACTGTCCTAGCCTGAACAGCTGCATATAATACCTGCTCTCTGAGGCATCGTAAGTATGAGAAGAATTAATGAATAAGACAGAAAAGATATGCACAAGCAAGAGAGACAAAGAAATTCTTGACATACACCCAGGGCAGGACTGGTTAAAATCAGACCAAGGGTTAACTCAGTGCCTTTCAGAGCTCAAACTCACAACTGGATTACTGCAACTTTATAAAGTACTGTGCATCAGCTGAGCTATGCTGACTGCCCATGGCATTGCAATGTAGTTTCAACCATTCACTTCTTTCCACTAAATTTAGCTGTATTATCTCATACTGCCTGTCAGCCTATATACAAGGATGGTGATTGCAGCGTGTGATTTACCACCCTGTTAGCTGTGATAGCAGAACAGATTCTTGGCCCTGTATCTCAGCCACTCCAGGTCATAGTTCAATGCATAAACTGTCAATAAAGATGGGTTTAAACTGCAGAGTGGTGTGGTAGAGCCTTGGTTGTGCCTTCTGTCCTCTTCATTCTGCTGCAAAGACAGCAATCCATGGCAGAGGAAAACTGCTGCAGGCACTAGTTCAGGGAACACAGGTCAGAACACTTCGCCAGCAATACAAGATAACATTCATCTTTTTATCTTGCCAAATCACTCCCGCTAGATACAGAAGTGAAATTACTTGAAGACACATTAATGCTGACAGAAGGTCAGTTCTAAGATGTGCCTCAATTTAACAAGCTCTTGTTCTATGATTTAGTTACATTGACTCGATTGCTACTGGCAAAGGCTGAAGAAATAAACCATTTAGGAACAACTGTGGCACAGCTGAGAAATGTCCAAGGAGGGACAAATCCTCAATCAGTGCAAATGCAGAGCTTTTTTCATTAAGTTTGAGAGAGCTGCCACAAGTTGCAATTGCTGCACAGAAACTCTGAAGCTCTGACTCCAAAACCCCCAAACACACACAGGTATTTCAAGCAAGTTTTTAGAAGATAATTTCATTTTCAGTGGTAAACAAGAAAACAGACTAAATATTTAGGAAACTTTCATGGTGGAAATCAACTCGATGTGCTAGGAAAGTAGGTGGATAATCTATAGTCACAGATACGCAAGTGAGATAAAAGCCAGTATTCACTTCTGCAGACAGAGCAAGGCAAGAGCTGTTTGATTTGTTCTGCTCACCAGGCTTGGAATAACTCCTCTTGGTGGGTCACACTGAGCCTGATGGGGGCCAGGATCTGAATAAGGCCTGTTCGTGTTGTCTGAGGAACCATTCTGCTGCATACAAAGGAAAAAAGTTAACTTGTCATAAAGATACCCTGGAGGTGCTTGACCCACATTCAGTTTCCTCTTCCCGGGCCATTTGCACAGAGCTTTGTGACTACAGAAACCCAGCAAATTCTTTGCTGCTGTTTCACCCTGATACCTGGACTGCAATTGCTGTGGGGCAGCAGCAATGCTTTCCCTCAATTCTGTTTAAATATTGGGGGGAAAGTCTGTAAGGCAGAGAGGAATAGGATCTGAACTCTCTAAGCTTTGCAGCCTTAAAAGAGAGAGATAAATAAAAGCAAACACACAAATCAGGAGGAATGTGGCTAGCAGCTGCCAAAACAATCATCACATGCCTCAGCCAAGTCATGTCAAAGCAAACCTTCAGGAGTTTACTTAATGTCCACTAACATTTGCCAGTCAGTTGAGACAAGCAGTGAATATTGTCTCTCATTGCCTTTACTTACATGCAGCCTTGCCTCAAAAGCATTTCCCTTGTGGGGACTGCATGATGTTACCATTCAGGAACTCCACCAGAATAGACCACCCAGGTACCCTCTGCAGAACAACTTATGATGGAAAAAACCAACTATACAGAAGAAATTTCACCGTCATGCCTAGGCACAGACTCATTATTAAGGATAGTTAATTTGTTTACCTTCTGGTAGCTTTCCCTGTCCAGAAAGCTGGTCATATCTATAGAATTCAATAGTGGCAAAGAGGAAGGCCGGCTTCTGACTTCTGGATTTGGAAGATTTTGGTTCTAGAAATAAGGGAAAAGCAGTGTAAGAAAACAGGCACCTGTTGGGTGTGGGCTAAAATGTACTGATATATCTCACTAGAGCAAATTTTCTTTCTAATGGCTCAGAGGCATTGTCTGCATGGCATCTTCAGGCAGACATACATTTTCCCTGCTTGCATTTTGAGCTGTCTGGAGGCTGCAGAGATGTGAGTACTTAGTTCTGAGTCTAAACTGGTGGGCCTGGCTGGCTGACAAGGTGCAGAAACTTGGGCCTGAGCTTGAACTACCAGGGCTTCCAGGTGATTTATAACATTGACAGACTGATGTAAAAGAACATGTAAATATATCCAAAATGCACCCACTAAGTATAACACACAAGTTTTGACTCATTCATCAAAAGTGTGGTTTATTGCAGCATAATATCAATCTTCCCCTCACTTCTGTATGGCTTACTCCTCAAAAAGATTTCCTCAATGTAAAATCAATCCCAGTGCAGACAGACAGTGCAATGCCTGCTTGATGCACAAAGCCAGGGTACCGGATTTATATGAAAATGAATTTCTGAATGACCAAGGTCACAGGCAACTTGCAAGGCAAAGATCAGGAAAATTCCTTTGCACAGTTTTGTAATGAAGAAAAGAAATGCCTTTTTTTTCTAAAATAAAGTACAGTAACATGTCACCTGAGGGCAGCATCCACTTCTTTTGTCCTCCCTGCAGATTGAAGATATCAGAGTGACCCAGTCCTCTATTTCCTGCCTGAAGTTGGAACAAGAAGAGTGAAAACTTAATGACAGGTAACACACAAGGGGTTTTCCTTTTGCCTACCTACCTCTTCCTGTGGGGCCCAAAACAAAAATTTCTGAGATCAAGGGGAAAATCCTGCACCTGCCTTTCAGGAAAGAGTGCTTGGGTGGTCATAGCCAGATGGCAAAGTCTGACTCAGAGAGCTAATAAGGCTTGGGAATACATTTGGGCCATCAGGATGAGAAACACGCCATGAAAGGACTGTTGAAGCTGTTTTTCATGCTTGCAGTGGATTTAGTTGGATTAATTCTGGAATGCTTCCCACCAAGTGTGGGCTGTGAGAGCCGCGCCCTGGGGGAAGGCGTTGGGTGCCACGCTCCATAGCACTCAGGTATGTGTTTTTCTTCTTATCAGAATTTCACACATCAACTGCTCTTCTGCAAAAAGGCAAAAAATCCCCTGATACACTCGTGACTGGGAAACTGAAGAGGAGATGCTGGGAACCAGCAGTACAGGAGCCCTGTGACAAACATCCTTCTCTCTCACCTAACTGAGCTTTGGCTGATCACCTCCACAGAAACAGTTTCTGTCCCTGTTCAGGACTCAATTCCAGCATGACAAAGTACAGACTGCACCACCCTGCTGCAGCAAAAGCCCCAGTCAGTACTTCTGGGGTTTGTTTTCCTTCAGGAGAATTTTTCCCTTCTGTCTGCTTCCCTTGATTAATAACCTAGTTTTCAGGCAATATTATTCCCTGTGGTTTATCCATGAGGAGCAGAACCTTTTCTAACTCCCAGGAGCTGCTGGGTGAGAAGGTGAAGGTCTCTGCTCTTTCTTGTCCCCTAACCAGTACATCTTGAAATGGCACTGCCACGCTGAGGTGCTGCCACTGCCATCCCCACTCCCAGCCCTGTGCTCCCACTGCTTTCACAGGCTGGATGCTGTGACTCTGTGACTGCAGAGAAGATGACCTCACCTGAACCAGCAAAAAATTAACCCAGCCATGAGTAAGGGGAGGAAATGCCAGAGAAAAAGCTGTTTTCCATTGGATCAGGTTGCTGGATCACCTCATCCCAGAGCTGTGCCATCAGCAGCTGAGACACAGAAGGGAAAGGAGTGGCTGTGAAGGAGCAGGACCCTGCCTTGGGGGCAACAGCTTAGAGCTACATGAGTTTAACATTACTGTCACACTGCTTTTGCACATCTTGCTATGCCCACCTGCTGTTCCCAATGAGGTAGTAACATCTGTTTCCAGTGCTGATGGACATCACCTGCTCAGGAAGGCATTTAAACATCTTCCTCACCATTTCCATAATTTCAGCATTACTTATGCCAACTTCAACACTTATGATTCTGTGAAGATAACCATATGAAACATCCTGTATAACTCTACACAAATGGACATGCACATGTATGTGTTACATACAGATAGACACACATAGTTACATACAAATAGACATACACATACATGTGTGCATGCGCATATTTTACTCTGAGCAAGCATAATATGATGAGATTTGCAAGGGAAAAGTTAAACGTTTTTTCCACAGAAAAAGTGCTGAAGAAAATAAATGCACACATTCAAAAGACATGGTCTTTCAATGAAGAAAATCTCCAGGCAAAAATATAAAATTAACTTTTGCAAAGTGCCCAGACTATGCATCCTCATTTCTGGAAAAAGAGGCTTTTGATTTAATTCAGAATCTTGAAAAGAAAAAATAGTAAGAAAAATTTATTGTGGAAGTTTTTTAACTACTATAAAACAATAGATTTGATTTGAAACTAATTGTATATTAATAGTGTTTTAATGGAGGGGAAGGGGAACAGAAGTATTCTTAATG
Source organism: Illadopsis cleaveri (assembly GCA_013399915.1). Lineage (NCBI taxonomy): Eukaryota > Metazoa > Chordata > Aves > Passeriformes > Timaliidae > Illadopsis > Illadopsis cleaveri. The sequence continues at coordinate 247,487 of VXBB01000859.1, read as the reverse complement.
GATACTTGAAGCACTTGAAGCACTACGCCATTAACTTCCAAGAAGTCAAATTAATAAAAGTAATAACAACAATAATTATGGTAATAATGTAACCACAGACCACTGAGCAAGCTGCAATATTTTTGAAAGCTTTACAATGTAATTCCTTTTAATGGAAGAAGCACAACAGCAATGTGGTGAGTGACCTCCATGACTAACAATTTCAGGAGCCTGGAGTATTAACCTCTAAACCTGACAGGAAAATATTTACATTTCCCATTACATCTTTTGTTTCCCTTGCACATATCTTATACCACCCATGGCATGGTAAAGGGTGCCAAATCCAGTGATACTGTCTTGCTACAGTAGGCACTGTGCTGACAGCAAGAAAATGACCAACCCAAATGAGCCAAGCAGAGCAATTTCTTGGCAGAGTAAGAGGCAGGGAGCAACCATAATCAATCCAAAGGGTTATGAGAAAGCCAGGAGACCTTTGCACAAATCTGCAAAGCACTTGGTGAGGCTGTAAGCTGGGAAAGAGTGTGTGCCACAGTCGAGAGTGGCACAGCCTGTCCTTATTCACATGTGAATGAATGCATAGCACTGTCCTCACAGGAGGTAAAACGTGTTTTACTGCAGGAACACAGCCTGTGGGATCATGCTGATGTCTTGTTGGCAGGCACATCACAGCAATCACTCACACAAAAGTAAATTATAATAAAGAAATTCAGGATTTTCACTTCTACATATACCATAGTTGAACCCAAAGCCTACAAATCCCAAGGGACTGTTTGGTGGACTTCATTGGGTTTGAATCAGGAACCCAATCCTGACTTGTTCAGTCAGGAACAAATGCTTGTACAATCAGTGGCCATTGAAGAGTGCTGATACATGAGTGAAAATAAACAAAAGATGCATTTGAGCTACATACTGATCAACAGCTATGGAGCCTTTTATGTGCTGGCCTTTTAGATACTTCAGGATGTAATTCCCTGTGCAGGATTTGGACAGGACAAAAAGACGCCTTTTCCAGGAATTCTGCCAAAGAGAAAGCAATTTGTCTCTCATTAAAATTCAGGATAGCAGATATGAGGGATTGCTGAAATATGACTGTTCTGTGCTAGTATACCTGTGAGTTGAAAAGCTGAAGAGGTGGTGATTTGATGAGGAACCCGTGCTTGCAGACTCCACCTTCAGGGCAAAACGTATTTTGAATTCTCACTAATCAAAGAGAAATGAACAGCACCATTACTTAACTTGCTGCCAATTAATCTCTTTAAAAAGACCTGTTTGAACTGGAAATTGTTGCTTAGCACTGGGTTTCTGGGCTTAAATGGCCATAAGACAAACACAAATCAAGGCTATGAAATATAGAGCCAGGCTCTGCTTCCCTGATGTTAATGCTGACAACTGGCCCAAACTGTAAAGTAATGGTAGGGAAAATGTAGGGGGCTCAGAAAATATCATGAGCTGCTGTCTTATTTAACTGATCTTATTTAAGTTTTAGGGTCTGGTCTTATTTAGCTCCATAATTAGTGATCTGAAATGGACCCATAAAGAAGTTAATAGATGGCATTCAATCAGCTGAGGATAGATCATCTCACAACTTTACTACTGATAAATTTTAGTACAAGACATTTTGTACCTGCAGAATTTCTTTTACTTGTAGAAGCCATCCTGATTGTTTCTTCCAGCCACATAACAAAAAAGAGCAAAAATGTTGAAGCTACTTCCTTTCAGTTTGCTTGCTGCTAAGCAGCATTTCACTGCACACACAATTGCTGTTGAGAAAATAACAAAAACCTTACAACAATTAATTTTCATAATGATGGTCAAAATACCTAAAATAGCCATAATAACTATTAATTTAAATATACTTACAAATAATTTTATATATTAAATTATACACTATATTCTATATTTGTTATAATACCATCACATAATTACAAATAACAAATACTATTCATTTTTATAGGCCAAAAAGATGATTTGCTAGAAGGGATGAAAGCTGCCAAGAGAACTTCATTTTCTTTTGCACTAGTCACAACACCTGTAACGTGGGAATTCTGCATCCATGTATGTTTCTGACACTGCTTTGCCAGTATGATCAGTCCTGTATAAAATTGGCATAAATTGGCCTAAAAAGTTTAAAAATATATGTAGAAAACACAGTTATAATACTATGGCAATTTTAATAATCTGCAAATTTGTTGTATTAATACAATGCCTTTTCCAAAGTTTGCCTTTGCCTTACCTCAAAACTCTCATTCCCTGCAAAATCGGATCTTGGCTGGAAGTTGTGTTACCCACAAGGGGGGTGCACAGACCCTCTTGTGCCACCTGAAGCCTCTTCTGGGAAAATCTGAAGGATTCCAAGTGCTGTTCTCTGGTTCTTTACTGAGAACCCTGGCTGCAGTGGGAGATTTAAGGGCTTTCCTCTGTTTCTCTTTCTTCAGTAATTTACTCCATGGTGCCAAAAGTAAGCATGGTACAGTCAGGAGTAGGGTGGTCAGGAATGGGGTGGGTTACAAACAGAATTTTACCACTGAGACACAACAAAAGCTATAGACTTTCATTCCTCCTGTTCCAGGCTGTAAATGGGAATGACCCACTGCAAACTTAGGTCCATCAGAGGTTTCTGCACATTTCTGTCTGTATTTTTTGAGGTTTTTTTCAGGGAAACCTTTGCAATTTTTTGCTTTTTTGGGCAGACATATTTGTTGTACAAATGCCATGATAAACTATTATAAAATTTACTTCTAGAGTTTTCATTTGTTGCCTACCAGAAAAATAAAAGGACAAAAAAGCAATTTCCAAAACTGACTGTACACATTCCAAAAAATGACTGTACACAAAGTCAATAGTAGGGGCACACACCTGGGGCTGCAATGAAAGGCAATGTATTGTTCTGTTCAATGTGATTGACAGTCACCTCAAGTGGCAAACAATGCAATTACTACAAAACAATGTTCCAAGAGTCTCTGATGGGATAAAAGTCTCTTCTGGATGTCAGCAAAAGTCAAGATTTGCACGTGGGAAGACAAATACCCGTGAGATTAGTTGTGCTATCTTACTCTGCCTTTTGGGAAACAGTTTTTAATTGTTACATTTAATTGTCTTTTCAACAGAAAGCAACATTGTAAACAGGTTATGTCTAATTCAAAATAGAAAATGCCAATTCCGTGATTATACCCCCTCAGATTTTTGTATGCTAGGCATTAAGGGATTTGATTGCTTCAAACCTTTTGAAATGCAATGAGACACTTCAGTCAAAATGCAAATAAAATGCCTCAAATCATCACGATGAAAGCTATTATAAAACTTCAAAAATTTCCAAGATAAGGAAAACAAACCATGTTAATACTTACAAGCAAAATGTCTTCATGGTGAAGAAGGTTTTAGAGACATACACCTTCAAGTAAACCCAGATTTCCTGTACTGCCTCCTGCAGCAAAACACAGCGTGTCCTTGCCCTGCATTGCGACTGCCCTCTTATAGTCCGAGTAAAAATACAAACACCCTGAAATACGACCCACAAGGAAATTCCTCTTTCTGCATGGGAAGAAAACTAAAGACTCTTCTGGAAAGGGGAAATCCAGAAGATTAATATTTACTCAGAAGCAATGAAAAATATGCATGTTTGAGGCAGGGATAAATGTCTCCTATACAGAAAAAAAGCCTGGAGACAGCGTGGTTTTGTTGGTTCAGCTTTCTGAAAAGTCTCTTAATTTCCCAAGCTGTTTCTAAAGCATAACATCCACCCACGTCTCAAATATAAAGCAACAGTAAGAACCCTAAAAGATCATAAAACTACCATAAATTGAAAGCAATTTCAAATTTCAATAGCATTTATTTATACATACAATGGTGAAGCAGGATTTCTTATGCTGCCTATGTCGTGATAAAGTAATCTCAGTATTAGTCTTGGCTGTAAATGAATTTTTGGGATTCTTTCTAGAATCATTCAGTGTTATCAATAATGAAAGTGGATTTACACACTAAACCGTCTGGCTAATACTGCACATGGTGAGAGAATTGCTTTCTGATAGAAAATAGTCACAAATTTGGTCAGGGAAAAAAGCTGAAACACCCTTCAGCTTTTAAATGGCTATTGAGCAACCTGGCTCTGCTCGAGGGAAAGGGCCAAGGTTCCTCACTCTGAGTGGGTTCCTTCAGGCTCATGGGCTGGCACAGCCCTTAGCTACGTCAGTGTCACCACTCAGGGGTGATGGCTGTTGGTACACAATTTTCCTTTGAAATAATATTAATTTTTTTCTGGACATGATCTAAAGTAATGCTTAGAAATAATATCATTTTTTTCTGGACACAATCTAAAGTAATGTTCATCTAGCAGAGATCCTGGTCCTGACACAAGGGGATGTTTTTCTCTCTGTCTTTCACTCCTACTCTAAGTTAATCTTCCTACTCTAAGTTAATCTTTCCATGTCACTTTCCTCTCTGGTGGTGCATTCAGGTATTTTATGCTGATCTTTCTATAGCTCATATATTAGAAGTGGCCTGAAGGACAGTTCTGGAGATAGGGGAATACTGTTCACAGAAATTTAAAAACAGGCTAAACCTCAAGCAAATAAACACTAATGAACTATAAAGACATGAAAGAGCTTCCAGAGAAGTAACAAATACTGAAATGTTGTCTGCCCATGGTAAACTAGGAATATCCCTAATGCCAGAAAATAGCTTAAGATGGAGCTATTTGGCAGAAGCAGCAGGGAGAACACTTTCACATGCACTGCTATAGAGCACTGTACAATTTACTGTATAAAGGGCAAGATTAAGCACTGATAGAACATCATATTTCCAATAAAATACTTCCATTAACTTTGGTTTACTCCAAGAGAGGACGTGGCCTGTCCAACCCAAGTCACCCAATGCCAAATTACATTTCTAAGCTACCTTTCCACTGACACTGTAAACCTCCTCCTGAAAAGGTGTCAGAGACCACCTGCATTCTTTAAAGAGAAAGGGACTGGGATATATCTTGGTTGGTTTTTACCAGATATTTTTACTTACCAGATCAAGTGACAAACATGCAGATATACAGAGGAAAGTTTTTTAAAAAAGGTCTTTATTGATGTCATGCTCAATACATCCATAAAGCACCATTTACTTAATTCAAACAACTGTAAATTTGACTTATGAAAAAAATATGTCTCACTATGTCACAGTATTTGAAAATAGAAAATATTTGAAATATATTTGGAATATATTTGAAATATATGTCTCACTATGTCACAGTATTTGAAAATATTGAAAATATTTGAAAAAATTAAGAAAATAAACTTAACAATTTGGAAACTTGGCTTTAATACTATGCACTTATTTTCTCAGAAGGAGAATAGAGGAGTATAGAGTACATTAACTGGGAAAAGTGTGAACAACTAATTCTTTATCAGTTTAACCAAATCATTAAACTTAATTTTTGATCTAGCTACCAACAAAAGTGAATATAAAAAGTAAAAATATAAACATCAACAACATAACTCTAAAACAAAATCAAGACCATACAGTAACTAAGAAAGCACTTCTGGTTTCTGATTCAAGTAAGCATTTCCAGTTTTGGCAAAACTCCTCACAATTAGAAATTAAATCTAAACCATACATTTGTTACTGGAACATATAATTCTATCTTGTCAACATTAAGTTTTAATATTTTATAATAAAGCCTTGTCATTAACTTTCTGATGGTTCAAAAGTTCTGAATCAACAAGCAGACATTTTTATTTCTGCAAGCAGAAGAACTGCAACACCACCATTTTAGGTTGTTGTCTCAGTCATTTGCAAGGCAAAATATTTTTACAATGGCACTTTAATATAGTATCATCCAAGTAAAATTTGCCAATCTTTTACAAAGATTTTAATTGTTCTATTTGTTACATTTTTACACTGTTCAGGTAAATAATCTAAAAATATTGATTTTTTTATACATTCATCTTAGGCTAGAATGATGACTACGTAAACTGACTTCCAGATTGAGCACAGAGCAACCATTCACCTTCATTAATATTGTTCATTAAAAGGAAAATAATATATTAGACTAAGAAACACCCTTTTAAATAGCTACAAACTGTTTTATTACTGGACATACCCATAATATGATGGTCTTTGGAAATTTCCAAGGAGATTTTGGTTTCATGAGCTAGCAGTAAACAAGGAGCGTCAAGATTTTTTGGTTTTATTCTTAATTTACAATCTGCTTTCTGGGAAAAAACTTTATGGGTTACTGACTCATAACATCTTCAGTAGCCATAAATCATGACAGCCACACTAAGGGAAACCAAGATACAATAATTAGTAATAGCTGTCAGGCTGGCCCACAGCTTCTTTAAAACATTGCATACTGTCCACCCATCCGATACGCCTGCTTATACAACATAAAAATCTAGTGTTACCACATTTCTGTTCTTAGAAATGTGTTACTCCTGTTTACAATCACATCTCCACCCAAACTCATGCCCTGACCTTTCACCATGGGCTGCACTGAAATGCCCTTTCAGAAGTAAAGTTCCTTGGTGAGCATGGAGACCACGCAGGGAATCTGCTTCTTCTCACTGAAGCGGGGATCGTCCGACTGCGACTCGAAATTCGTGGCCACCACGTAGTTCACCCGTGTCAGGATCTGCATGATCTCCAGCTGCTTCCCATGCTCATTCAGCACAGAGCACAAAGACTGCACAAACCAGGAGCCTCTCCCAGGATTTCTCCAGGAGTAATAACCTGAAGGGAAAGACAAGGAAGAAAATACATGGGGTTATTTTTGCTCTTTTGCGTGAAACATTCTGGGCAACGATTAACAATGCACGCACAGAAAGCTGAACCTTTAACAGTTGTGTCACGTATCCTATTTCATTAAAGTTGAGAATAATGTACATTAACTCTCCAAACCTCACACTGCTTAAGTACCATTCTACATTTTGGCATTTGGGAATATGCAAGAAGTAAAATTAAAATTTCCTTTCTGAGAATAAGTTTTGTACTGTAACTACTCTTCTTCCTGCCTTCATCACACAGTCAACACACTAGGACATGGAAGGGCAGGATTCCCAGAAAACAGTACTGCCTTTGCCATCTGTAATCTCCCTTTTTCTCTACAGCCAGTGTAGAAGGGCTGGATACCCAATGTACAGCCTAGGTGCAGACTCTATGGTATATTCTTCCAGGGCAAGGCCCTGGGAATTCTGCTGAGGGGTTCAAAGGATTCCACAGGAGTCCATCTCTAATCCAGTCACTATGGATGGTGAGTTTTCAGGCTTCTACCCCCACCCTGACCCTCCCTTCCTTACCTGGCACCGTGGAATAGGCAAACAGAAAATCTGCTTCTACTGGGATTTTGTATCTCGGGTTGGCATCTGTCTCCAGGGTGTCGTTGGCAGGTCCAGAGTCAGTTTGTATCCCTTCATCAAATTCAGAGCCTCTGCAGGCCTGAAAGCAGAGAATATAAATAGAATGTTTTCAATTGTTATAACAATTACAATTCATCAAAATTCTTTAATGGTTTCAGTTCTAATCAGTACTTTGCATGTATTAAAAGCAGAGATGCACTATTGGGGGTATCTAATTGTTCAGTGATAAAGTTACTAGCTTCCCCTTTTGCAAATACACATCCTGTAAGAAGAGGGAGGCAAAGGTGTTGAGGCTGTGCATCTCAGTTGTTTGTCAACAAGTGCCATGTCAGCACTGGTTTATTCTAATCATGATTAAATTTACCAGTCCAAAGTAATTATCAGCACTCAATTTTTACATAATGTCATGTCCAGCGTGACCTAGACAATTTCTTGACAGTGGACTCCACGGGTGGAGACTATGTTCTACTGTTTGACCACCCATTACAAGTATATTGCATTCTTAATATTTTTCCATTTATCTCTTTGATTCTTAATTTTCTCTTAATCATGGGTTTAGATGAAGGGCACACTGGGACAATGGTCCGGGTGGGTAATTTTCAGCTCTTGATCAGTAGCTTTGACTGACAACTCTTGCAAAAGAACAAGTCTGACTGGCTTATATAACTCAGCTGATTGCCTTTATTAAGGTAATTTTAAAGTCTATAAAGTAACCATTTCAAAAGTGTAATTAGAAGAAACATCACTTTAGTAGTACGAAGAGTCTAAAACAGTTTTCACTTTGAGGATGAGGATTAATTGAAGGAATAGCCTAGGGAAAACCACATCTGCTACAACTCTTACATGTAAACAATACCATATATTATGTAAAAAAGAGAATTTAGACCCATGATATGTCAGTTAATGCTGTTTGAAATAGTTGTCTTTTCAAGTTTAACTAATACACAATTAATTACATGCTAATCTAAAAATGCAATATAAATTTTTAGGCTACTAAGGAAAAGAAAAGTATTTCTTTAAGCAGTAATTTGTAGAGGCAGCCTTAATTCAAAGAGACCTGGACAGTATTACTCCTAGTGAGAATCCTGTACTATCCTTAGCTCTGTCTGCACAAAAGTGAGTTTATCCTTCCTCTTTGAAGTTCGAATATTAACAAGAGAAAACATGTAGAAAATTATAATGATAATATTCTTTAGATCTGTGAATCTCGTATATAAATTATCTTTTTAAAACAAACAATAATTTTACCCATAGACAACTTCTCTCAACACATTTTTTCACAAAACCTCCATCAACATTCAGTAAGTCAAGTGACAGGGTTTTTCTAGGCCAGACAACCAACAGAGCATGTTTTCCCTGTGGCAGCAGTAGGATGCTGTTAACATTAGGGCTATTACCTGAATGAAAAATAGTTTGGGTTTGCCTATGAGGCTTTTACATTTGTCTCCTCTGAACAATGCAGTCAGACTCTTGATGGCCATGGGTCCATCTGTGCCATAGATGAGCCCTTCTTCCCCATGGCTTAGGAGGATACAGGCAAAACAGGCAGCATCACTGTGGTTCTCCTCGGCAGCTACAAGGCAAACACTTCTGAGTCAAAAGAAAGCTATGTTTTAAATGGAAATTATATTTAGCAAACACATTTTTCTGAGGCTAAAAATACACTGGCCTACTACTGTCAGGCATAACAAGGAATGGATCACTTTTACAATGTGATGAGTATCTTGAGTACATGGATGCATCCTTCACTTGACTCTGAGTTTAGACCTCTGGAATCAACAGGTTGAAATCCTATCTAATATGACAATATTAGGCTCTTCACCTAATACAGAGGACAAGTGCTTCACAAGAACACTGTACATTTCTGAATGGATGTTGGGGGATGCGGTGGGGAATTAAGCCCAGCCCATTCAGAAAATAAATCCTTCCATACAGAAAATTGTACGTGTGGGGCCTAAGCAATCTGCTCTACTTTAACCTGCTGTGAGCAGGGAGTAGATTCAGTGACTTCCAAAGGTCTGTTCCCCTCTAAATTATTCTACGATTCTGAATTTTTACCTTCCTTCAGTACTTTTTCCATGGCATCACGGCTTCGGTCATGGTATATCTGAACCTCAAACCCCAAGTTTTTGAAACTCTTAGCAAGGTCTCCAGCATCTTTGTCAGTGCCATTGCGTGTGCCCATTCCTGCCGGAAAACAAAGAACATGCTTGACTGCAAGTTACACAATTCCAAATGATTCACGTGTTCAAAGGCAAATGTTTAAGTTTGTAATTGATAAACTTAACCAAAGTCTCGGTGACATGTTTTTAAAACAATCCTCTAGCAGCACTGGGAACAAATTGTGAGATTTTAAAAATAATGCTGCTTTCAGTGTTAACACATATCTTATCCTGAAAAATGCTGGCGTGCCCCCAGCGCCTTGCAACACAAGGATGATCCACCTCCTTTTGGTTATGCAGTGCAACAAAGCACCCCACAGAAAACCTGTTGAAAAGTGTCCCTATTATACCCAGTAAAAGGAACTGATACAGAACCTTTGGGGAAAACAACCTACTGTGTTTGCCAAGAGTACAGGAAAAATCCTACAAGCCTGATTACAACACAAGTATTTGTCTACCATGAAACCACATGTGGTCTGGAAAGTTAAATGCAGGAGTGTGAACAGAGCACACCTACAGCCATTAGCTTTTGTAGCTCACAGCTGTAGCTCAGGGACAGAGAATTTATAACATAGGTTGCAGATGCCAAAGTTCAAATTTTAACAACATAGTTTCAAACTCTGGAACAAAGGTTTGGATTGAAGTTGGTATAGCCAGGAGACATGCTCCTTGAGACACATACTGAAAAGATGTTGAAAAGAGTCATTCTAACATAAGTATTAGAGAACAGAAAAAGTTTTAGCAACAACTATTTAACAAAATATAAAAACATTCATTAAAATTCCACGTCCTAAAACCAGAATACTTATCGGTTAAAGAAAGTATAAAAATTCTGTGGTCTGTAAAGAACATCATCAAAGAAAGAACATTACCTGTTTTGTCGTCAAAATTTTTGTTGTTTATAATAATACATTTGCCAACTTTCTTGTAATCCATATTATACTGGAATGTGGGCGTAACAATTCGGTATTGATTACTGAGAGAGGGCTTTGGCTGCTCTTCTTCTCCATTCTTCTTTTTTCTAGGTGAGCCAAATGAAATTATTGTTAGTGACCAGTCACATGCATGGCCTATTTACCGCAATTCAAACCATTTGTGCAGCCCTGCCCAGTGTTTCTCCTTCTCTAATATTTGTTTTCTTCATTTACATTTTGGATTGAGGCATGAAGATCTTGTGATTTCCATGAAGTGATTACTGAGTGCAGATGGATTCTGACCAGGTGAAATAACTCTGGAGTGAACTGCAGCCAACTGCAGGACACACAGATCCTGACCCAGAGATAAAACAAACTGCCTGCATGAAGTGAGGCCGGCAGTAACCTTTTGCCAACTGTTTCTGGACATATTCTACTTATTCTATAAGTAATTAATGTAAGAACAGATAGATTTCCCTTAATAGCCATTCCAAGAACGTGAAGATATGTAGTTTACCCAACTGTGTGATGAGATTAGTTTACTGAATCACCATCACCCCTAAATTCTGTGCAGACTAAGACTAAAGCAGTAGGTAGTTTCTACTGATACAGGTTATAGATGTGAACAACTCATGTGTTAATTTGGACAGCCAAACAGCAGTCTGAATCTATGTAAAAACCCAAGAACATTTCAAAGTAATCATTGATACCTGAACTTCACATCAAATAAAACCTAAGAAAAAACAAATCAAACTATTATAATAATTATGTTAATGGATTATATTCATAAATCTCTGGTTATATGACTGTGTACTGGTCTTTTTGCTATGTACAGGAGTCTTCCATTGGATTAGAAAGAGATGCCAAGGGATAGCACAGACATTACTCACAGATTTAATCTAAATAAAGTATTAACACTGAACCAATTACAGCCAACATGCACACCTGATGTACAAGCATGAAGAACTCAGCAGTACTTGCTTTTAGAGGTGGACCTTTTGGTCCAAGCAGGCGGCTTCAGGTGTGGTTAAGATTTCCTCAAGCAGAACTGAAGCCAGTAGGAGCCCATAAGGAGTCTGATTCAACCTCAGAATTATAAGCAAGCTTTGGAGCTGGCCCACTTAAAAACAATGTTCAGGAAAGGGCAGAACTTATTAGCGCCTCTCTTATTTGTTCCAGCATCCAGCTTCCAATAGTATTCATTGCTGATGTCTGAGATGAAAATATAAAGTACTTTCACAGCACAAAGAACTGCATAATACAGTTTGGTTATAACGAATTTAGATTTTTTCTATAATCTCAATTAATTTGAGTATTTTCACTATTCTCATTCTGACATCTTCCTAAAGAATTATTAATTTATATGCTTCAGTAATAACTTGTAGATATGAGATTGCTATGAATTGATTAAATGTTGTTTAGGTAATCTATTTTCTTACCTGCCAGATTTAACAATGGTTGTCTTTTAGCTTTAAGTGTCCTATTTTTTATTACTAAAGGACAAGACTAATTGAAATCTATAATAAACCCTCTTTAAATGATTTACCATGTATAAATGCTACTGTAATTCAATTTCAAAACAGCTTCTTCTTATCTTTGAGTGCCGTCATGTTCTATTATAAAGGGTCAAATTAAATAGCTGCACCTGGCAGGCTTTCATTATACTCTTTTTACATGTGACCATCTTAATAGAATGTCCTCTTTTAGACCTCCCTTAGAGACTGAAAAACAAGATATTGAACCGTATTTACTTGAGAATTATGTCTGGAAATACAGGGGCTTTTTCTTCTCTGATAAACTGCAAGTATGGATATTCTTCTTTCAGATGCTTCTTGAGGGCTCTGGAAGCAATAATTAAACATTCTTTTGCCTTAAGAAAAAGTTTTAACCAACTCTTAACTACTTCTTTTAAAGAATTAGCGCGCTATGATACTGATATTACATTTGACTTTCAAAGAGATCTTGGATTCTTATTTTAACCTAAAATTTCCCCTGTTCTTCCATCACCAGACAGTTCTTGTCAAAGAGAGAAAAAGAAATTTCAGAACAACAAATAACCACCCAGGTCCCTCAAGTGGCAATTCCTCAGCCCACAGATTCCAATTTCTACATATTTACTTGGCTTCAGTGATTTCCTGAAAAAGTTGTTCAGATGACAGTGGCTGTTACAGACAATAAGATATTTTCAAAGGGATTGTGCACACATTTCTGTTTATGCCCAACCCATGAACAGCTGCCAGCACTCAGGGATGGACCCATTTGAGCACGTTTGCACTGTCTGCTCTTCTAAAATGCTGGAAGTGACCTAACTCTAGCCCAGAAAACAGGCAGCCACGTTACCCCTCAAAAAGCCTCACTGAAAACAGCAGCAAGGGTTAAGTGGCACAGCAATGTAGCCATGCAGGTTCCCTGAAACCACTTCACTCCCAAGTTCAACAGTTTGCACTCATTCATGCAGAAATACTCGTGAGTTTAAGGGATGCAATTCCTGCTGCTGGAATTCTCAAAAGCAGCCAGAAGCTCTGTGCCAGTCAATGGCAAATGCCACAGACAAGCCTTGGCAGCACATTTCCCCATTCCTTTACAGAGGACACTGGTTTTATTCTAATGATTCCTCCCAAGCTAAACAGGTTAATGAGATACTAAAAGAACAACAGCATGGTTACGCCTATTGCTTCTTTACTGGCAGAAAATAAAAAGTTCCAGGAGTCTTTTGGCATTAGTCCAAACTGAATGAAAAAAGGAGCAAAGGCTGTGGATTATACTTAGCCTGGACCTGCAACCAGACAGAAATTCTTTTTTGAAGATTCTGGTTCCTGTGCCAACGTAGCACAATATGAGAACTGCCTGACTGGACTACACTGACAGCATAATGTCCAACTTTTCAGATCCAACAAGATAAATCAGACCTTGCAATGATAACTAAAAAAGTTATAAATAAGTAATTATCAGGCCTTAAGGGAAATCTCCTGTCAGTGACAGGCTGGCTTATGACTGAAAAGCCTAAATCTTTTTTTGTGAACTTTGAACTGGACACTTGCTAATAAAAATGCTTACTGCTGTTTTTACTAAGCTTTCTAATTACTGTATTTTCCAAAAGGGTTTCCACAGATTAGTTATATGGTGTTATAAAATCTTATAAACTATGTGCTCTCTGCTTGATTTCTTTCTGCTTCTCTGACAGCTAGTGTCTTTAATTTCCTTCTTTTGGGATGCAAACTTGCCTGGACTAAACTGAAAGTTGAATTTCATGACTGTTTACTCATTCTTTGGCTCTTAATTACAGCTGTGCCATTATTCCTTACAAAGAAATATTCTCCCTGTTATTGCTGTCATGTATTTCATGTTCTCTCCCTTTGGTGAAAAGTTCAGCAAAATTGAAACTCCACTCTGGTACTCTCACACAGCTTGCACATTTTCACCCTCACCATCTCTGAATCCAGGCCTTAGGCTTGCCAACAGCATATTTGGGAATGTGATTTCATCAAGTCTAGACTCAGTCAGTATCAACCCTGTGAAAATCATTATTATCAACTTCTCAGTTTTCAAATATAAGACTAAACTTATCTATTTTATTTATCATTTTGTTACTGAACTTTTAAATGGTAGGAGTCAAGTGCTTTATCAGCATGAGTGGCTAAAATTCTGTCAAAGTCCATGGAGATACCTCACTTGCACGAGGAGTGGACTTGATCATCTCAAGGACTGCTACTTATCACAACAAACCTTTTTTTCTCTTACACTTGGAATAAATTATTGTTGCAATATGGTTTGAGATTTAAGGATAAAAATAGCACAGACGGTATTTAACTATACCTAAAGATTATTTAGAAAAAATAAGGCAGTGTCTCTTAGCAGCTGTGATTTTCTCTCCTTTGACTTCCTTTCTACTGGAACCTTCCCCAATTTCTGCTGCTACCATATATTAGTGTGACATACCAACATATTAAGAATCCATGTGCAGGGCAAAGGCTTCCTTGAGCATTGTCTTTTTTCATCTAGGATTCATCTATTCCTCTGCCTGGCTATTTAAGTGACAGTTCTTTTCCTGGGAGAGTTGTTTAAAAACTCTAAAACTCTAAACTCTAAAAATGATATTACAGAGGGATATCTAGGTTTTTAAGAAAGCTATAGTCCCCTTCTCTCACAGGAACATTAGGGCCTTTTGTTACTGTACTGAAAAATGTAAGCAGATAAAAAAATTCTACAGTTCTATACTATTTAATTTAAGGGAGCTGACATTCAGAGTTGGATGGAAAAGGTCACACTAACTCCATTCATTTCTATTTGAAGTAAACCCTCAAAAGAAGAGAACTGTGTCTTACTCTGCTCTATGCCGTTCAGTAAACTTTGCCTTTCCTTGATAAGGAATATCTCAAAACATTAAGACAGTTTTACTCTGGCTTCCTTCTTTTATACAATGTGCAATATAATTTTTGAATAACTGATAACATGTTTCTGTTAAAAAGAAAATCTTCCCTTAAAAACATGGTGTCTGCAAAACACATCACTTCAGGATTTCTTCTGGAGTCCAAATGCTTTTTTTGCATTGGTGAATAGTTTTATTCTAGTTTCTGTCACATTCTCAGCCTTTCTGTTGAGTCTAGGCAAGATTACAGCAGTGGACAGTACAAATATTCTCAGGTAATCCATTGACACCCACTAGAACTTTCATACACTAAAGAGGTGTGAGATGCAAGGTGTCCTAAACTGCAATGCTCTTTAACCTATTACAAACAACTGAGATGTTTCCCTTAGGACTTTTGTCATTTAGGGACCTCTTTACAGGGTTCATTTGAATGAATTTTCCATTGAGTTACATTACTGTGGAATGCATGGGGCAATGCATTAGTTCTAAGGCCTCTAAAGAAATGTACATAGCCTATACTGCTGATTTATTTTTATGCAGTTTGTGTGCCTCTATGTTGCTCTTTCTGTCTAAAAACCCCCACTCCTCCCATTATTACATGCACAGTATGAATTATGTTTGTGACTACTGCTCATCACAAACGCTCTCCTGGGGGAAAATCCAGGACTGGACTTACTTATTTAAAAAGATATTGAACGATAGACAGAAAACAATGAAAATGCAAGTAAGATTGTGCTTGAATTCACAAGGCATCACTAAGCTATGTGTAGTAAAACTGAGTGTGCTGGAGATCAATTTAGTTATTAATAAAAAGAAACTGAACAGGAAACAGAATTTATAAACTAGCCAAAACAAGATTCGGTATTTTCTTCTATGTTTCTACCTTAGCCTCAATAATTAGTGGTCTGATGTGGGCTCCATAATCCATATGTCAGATGTCTTCTGATGATCATGTATTAAGATCTCTCACTTCTACATAACCTTCTCTTCAAACTACCAGCTTTAATACTTTTATTCAGCTCTAATACCTTTATCTGGTCGAATTTCACTGTATTTAATACACTTCTAATTACTGTACACTCTCCCCACTTTGAATGCTTTTTTTAATCTTGAACCCTGTTGGCAATATCAAGCAAAAGACACTTGTTAAACCTGACTAGAGCTTTTTACATCTTAAGTTCTCTAAGCCAGACTCTTTGTTCTTTGTCAGATCTGTTTTGGCAGTGTCACAGATTTAGAACTGCATGCAAATAACAGATTATCCTGTTGCTTTTTTCCATTAATATTCCAGCAGGTTGGCAAAACAGCAACGTTTCTGGACAAGAAGAATGTGTCACTACTTGAATTGTCTTTTATAAAAACGAATATTCCTTTACTGTTAAAAATCAGGAAACATAAATTATGTGGGATAAAGACTAAACCACAAGGTCTTGAACAAATACTAAAACTGTACTACAACGCATTTGAAAGTGCATACTCAGGCTTGCAAATTATTTGCCAGAAGAGACACTGAAAGAAAAAGCTTAATAGTTGAAACAAAAGCCTCTTGAGGAAAAAGGGGCAATACTAATTGTATAGAAGGAAGTTCAACCAAGCATTGCATACTTTCAATTTCCCTATTAGCAAACGTTAGCAAAGGACTGCTGACTTTGATAGATGAGCACCAACAAAATCACCAGTCCTCAAAAGGTTATTTTAAAACATATTCCAGATAGATGTCAAAAGAAAACTGAAAAAAAATTCTAATATTGAGTCAGGATATTTTCAACATAATAGAAAGTCTTCATTTAGCAGACAGAAGATTAGTGGTCTCCACAGAACTGCAGACAGAAGTTCCCCAAAAAGCATTTAAACATTATTTCACCTACATTGCTTACCATGGCACGCAGATGTCTTACACAAAAGGCATGAAAACTGACAGCTGCAATTTAGATTAGCAAACATAAACAACAAAACACCACACACATATACACACACACAAAAAACAGTGTTCCTTCTGTTCCCTGTCAGGATCTTGTTTCATCTGTTAAAGAAATTCAAAATTTCAGTGAAATATGCTAAACTGATAATACTGGACTCTGAAGTTCATATTTATTGATGATATATAAAGTCTGCGCTGCCCTTGCCTATTTATAATATTGCTTTGCCAAAATGTCTCAACTTTGAAAGTAATTTTTGGCAATGGGTGGAATAAAGGGAAATGGCCAGTGTGCTTCCTCGAACACCACAGCCCCCGATGAACGCACTCCAATTTCCTCCTGGGAGCAACAGGACTGCTCAGGCAACAAAATAATGACTGTAAATGTTCTTAAGGACAGGGTCATAAGAATTAATTAGCCTTCAGTTTCTTTTTGAACTGTTCATGCCTTCTTAAGGGCATCTTTGGAATCAGATTGTCAGCTGACTAAACACAGCCAGTTTGAAAGTCAACAGAGGTAAAGCCTTTTCCCTGAATGAACCTCAAGTTAGGAACCTACTAGGACAATACCTCTTGTTCATTTGGGAACTCATATCACAGGCTCTTCAAATAATTGTAAACACAGTAATTTTGAACAGAAAATATTGTTGTAGTAGTATCAAAAGAAAGGAGTTAGGTAAACAATGAGATTACTTCCTTAAACTTCTCAAGATAATACTAGAGCTGGGAAGGACCTAAACTATCATTAACAAAGTTCTTTCCAAGACTGGACTGAGTTCATTCATCCAAAAAACCAATATCATACTACAAAAGTACTTTTGTTCTTGTTGTGACATATGTAACAGTACAGTAACAGATTTCACAGAAAATTTGCAAAATAAACCACTTCAATTTATTTAAGGAAATCCTGGCATTTCCCTAAATTTCCTAATAGCACATCTAAGAGTACCACACAGAATAAAATATATTTAGTAAGACCATATGCTAGCTATGCTTTGCCCAATTAACTTGATGAAAGGTATTAAACAAACCAAAATGAGTTGTGCTTCTGCTGTGGAATAACTTAGGGAAAGTAACTCCGTAACTCTTGGTCTTAGTTTTCTCGTGACAAAATGAAGTCTAAACAAACTTATTTAATAAAGCAATTGCAGATCATGCAGCTTCTTTCCAGAGGGAGGGTAGTGCAAAACCTGATGCCCCATGTTCTAACCAACTGAGCCAATCTCAGTGGCAACCCTGTGCCCTGTGCTCTGGGATGACCCTGCCCCAGCAGGGAGCTTGGACCAGATGACTCACTGTGGTCCCTTCCAACCTAACCCTGGGATTCTGTCCAGTAAAGTAGAGAATAATTTAAAAATTCTTATTTTGTACATCTGTGCAATGTTTATGTCTGGAGTGTGTGGGTTAGCTTACTGACAGGTGCCTCCTGGAAAGAAAATGCATGAAACAAAGCCATCCTTACTGTAAAGTTATTGTCTACATTCTTATTGTGAACCTCCACTGTGGAGGTTTACAGTGGATCTCAATCCAGAAAGAGATTCCTAACTTTGATTACTGCACATTAATTTCCTTGAAAAGAAAACTGCTAGTGCCTGTACATGACTACTTAACATCAATTGAAACACTGAATACATTTTAAATATCTCATTATAAGACATTTTTCAGACCCTAAGCTACTCTGGCAGCTTTTTTGTTCCATTTTAGTTTCAGATCCATCTACAGCTAGGAGAGAGAATCTCCTCTAAAAACCTGGAAAACTGAGAAACTCAGTCCAAGACTACTCACAGTAAAATGAAAGAGCTGAGCTGTTTGAAAAAACAAGCCTCAGATTACAACTTCTGGCATACTTTGTAAATGTCCTTTGAAGTTCTGACAGTTAATCTAAATGTGCCTTCCTGTCTTTTTAGGTATGTGTTAGTGATGGCCTCAACTAATTCAAATCAAAACCACGACTGCAATTTAATTCCTTACATACAAATGAAGCAGACCAAGTGCATTGGGACTAAGCCAGCTTCACTTTGGACAATAAGATTCAATAAACTAATATCTAATATTGTCTACATTTCACAACAGTTAAAAGAAGACAAAAGTAAAAACAAAAGAAACAGGTAGCAGTGCCCTAGTTTTGTGCACTTAATATTTTAGGGTCACTTACAACCCACATGACAATTTTGTGGTGTGATGCCTGCAAAACAGAGCTCTAAACTCTCAATCATCACTCTGTAATTGAGATTCAGCTTCCTAAACAGCTGCATGATATCTGCCATGCAGGCCTCACAATATTGTATGCAACATAATGGCCAAAAAACATTCAAAAGGTGAATTTTTACAAATAAAGAATTTTGCTTGCTAAAAGGCTTTCTGCTCATTTCTAGAAAACCTGCACATCCATACCTTCCATGGGTGTTCTGGAAACTGAAATCTTGCATGATCATACCCTGGGCAGCATAATGTACATAGGCAACTGACAATTACATGCAACAAAGAGATGAAGCTTCTTTTACCTTTCAAAGGTACTAAGAGAAATTAACAGGTACATTGCTTGGAAAATGACTCAAAATAAAGCAAGCCCTCCAAACCCTAACGCTCAGAGAACACTCTAGGAAGGATTAGCAATTGCAAAATGCCAGTGGAGCTATGATTAGCTAAACTAAACTGTTTTAGGGTATGAACTCATGATTTTTCCAAACAGGTGGCAGAGAAGGAAGGAGGTGAATAACACTCTACAGTACCTTGGCTCATCATCAAATGGTACCCCACACTGCATCTGAAAACAGCTTCAGCTTGTCCTCAGGAGCAAGTCTGGTGTTCTGTGCTATTGCTAGGAGCCCACCATGCTCGGGGTTGCATTGCAGAGAGAAGCAGGATGCTCTGTGTGCTCAGGCCCCAGCATTTGCTGGTGTCAGCAGTGGGTCACGCTGGACTGTTCTGTGGGGCTATTCAAACCCTGGAGCCATCACCCTGCGGGCTGAGGTCATGCAGGCCTGAGCTGACAAGCAGAAAACACGCTCCCATCACTCATTCTATCTCTGCTCCCATGTAAGAGTACAGAAAAATAGATTTTGGGATGGAGGGCAGGACAGCAGACTTCACTTTGCGATACGTCCCTCCTCCTCCTGTCAAAACCTGATCCACCATTACTGCAATATTTACATAATTAATGTTTCTAGCAAAATAATGAACATTCATTATTAACTAACTCTAAGATTAGTTGTGTCTAAGATGTATAGTTTACAAACTATACATGTAGTTGTATAGTTTACAAAGATGTAAGTTTACAAATGTAAAGACATATAGTTTACAAAACCCCTCTGTACTTTAATTGATAGAACTACTTCCTACATATTTACCCTCAATGAGTTTTGGTTTATTATAAATTTGGCTTAAATTTGCTTGGATTGCTCTGAAAGCTCAAACATCACACCACAAAATAACTGTCCTCCAAATTCTGTATGATACAATGTAATTATCAGCACTTGTTGCAATGAAGGAAATAAATTACTGCACTAAAAAGTAATCAGGATACTTGACTGTGATTACTTCAGATACAGTTCCTGGATAACCCAGTGTTTGTTGTACTTCACATTAAAAAGTCTCTAAGGAGACTGGAAACAAATATTGACTGTGAATCAATGAGTTCTTGTAATAGAGACTAGAAACCATTTCAAGATACTTGGGCTTTTCCTATGAGGTACATCCAATAACCATCTAAGGGAAAGTACAAGCACAGACCACAGTTTACACTCATTGTTAAATACTCCAGCAGTGTTCTCCAGAAGCTGAGTTCCAGATCTAACAAAAATTGCTTTAAAAAACAACAACAGACAACAACAACAAAAAACCCCCACCAACCCTGCCCCCCAAAAAAAAACCAAACAAAAAAACCCCCAAACCAAAACTAACCAAAACGATCTCTGACTTAAAAAAGAGTGATAAAAATGAAATATCCCTGTTGTTCCTTGTTACAATCTCTTAATTGTCTTTGTAGGAACTTTTCCAGACCATAAATTACTTCTGAAATTTTATATACAGTGCTTTCGGGTGAACATAAACAATTGATATTTACCTCGTGCTAAGCAGAACAAACAAACTCCAAGCAAAATTAAAATTATATTGTGATAGATTTTGGAGCTGTGACAGTAAAAGGAAAGATCATCACCCATTTACAGGACAAACTAAGGCACAGAGTGACTTCCTTAGAGACATTAAGGAAACATGAGGCTGAAACAGGAGGTCAGCTCAGACATCTGTGTTGCAGCCCAGAACATAACTTCAGATAATGATTCATCAGCTGTTATTTGCTTTAAAGTAGCCTGCTATTTTTAGCCTAGCTAAGGATAAAAGAGATACTTTTCTTAGCAATATTAACTAAGAATGTCTATAATATTCTGACACTGAAAACTGTGTAACAGAATGGACAGCTCTGGAAAATATATGTATCTGCATCACTGTGAAGCTGTTCTTCATAAAAGTTCTACCTGAAAAGCAGCTTCTTTTACAAATCAATATAAAAAAAAGCTGTTGGTAATGCCCATACGGGCACTTATGAGCTGGACTCGATGATCCTTGTGGGTCCCTTCCAATCCAGAATGAATGAGATACTGTGAAAAGTGGATGGAAAATAGATCCCCAAAAGACAGAGGAACAACAGAAAAAACTTAGCTGAAACAAAGACAACTTTCTACACCTTTTACAACTCCAGACCTGAGGTTCAGCTGAGGATGAATCTTAAAATTGAATATTTATTCTTTGAAGGACAAGTTTATTTATGTTGAGAAACATGGCTGTACTGAGACAAGGGCCATGAAGCTAAAATAGACAGCCTTTGGTAACATCTTTGCTTCTCCACTTTGATGACCTGCAACCCAAATAAATACTGTACACATGAAAAGAAAAGGTATATATCCATGAATCTGTTTCATCTAAATACTAATTTACAAACCTGGTAGATATCTTAACAATATAACTATCTCAGCCATTGAACTACAGAAGGCGAGATGCACACTGGCATTTCCAGGAAACTTTCAGATTACTCAAAAGTCTCAAACTTTAAAGTGGTGTGGCTTGACAGAAATAAATATCTTACAGACATTTTGGATTTGCAGTGTTACACAGCTAAAATATTCTGGGTTACTACATGCTCCACAAAACCTCTCAAATTCCTCAGTGGGATTTTCTTACAATCCATTTCATGTGTCTGCATTGAGGCCACTATAGAATCACATACTTTAATTTTTAACTATGTATTTGTAAAGATTTTTAAATAGATATTTAAGTTGTGTTTTCTGTTTCCAGATGAAAAGGGGAATATTGACTGTAAAACATGACAGTAGGGCTGGAGCAGATAAAATTAACCGGAAAACAAATAGTTCTATACAATTAAATTAGGATAAAACTGCTACCCAGATACTACTAATAACAAAACTCTTTTGCGTTGTTTCTTCACTGAAGCCCATGAGCAGTCAGGATTTATGACAGTGTAAATGCAAGTCTATCAAACCTCGGCAATTTCTGCATGCAGCTTTTCAAAAAACCCCAACTTTAATTAGGATTAAGAGAAATCTTAGCTCTACTTAACACAGGGCAACTGCAATTTTATCCCATTTCATGTTACTTTAGCTTTCCAGGATACTAAAATTCATGTGCTGCTATCAATCTCCCAAAAAAACACAAAAGATACCAAATGAAAATATTAAATCATCCTGTGGAGAAGCAAGACTTTATTTAAAGCCTTGAAAGTGTAAAAGGAGCACACATAGCATAATAAAAAACCCCAAAGTTGTATTTGGAAAATTTGGGAAAAATTCTATTAGTTAGCTAAAAATAAAATAAAATAAAATACACATTTGAAATCCTTAGGTGAATCTTTCTTTAAACATGTTTTAAACTTTTTTTGGTGCACAGCCTTGACAGAATGTGTCCTGATCTTTTTGCTCTCTGAAACATAACTTTTTTACTCAACGGCACCACGGCCCATTTTTCGTTCTTTTCGCTGTACACAAAATTAATACCCTCCTGCCATCTAGTGGCTAAAAAAAACCCCGGAACCAAACACGGCAGGCAGATTTAATCCAAAACTTCTTCCAACTCTTTTCCCCACCGGACAGTTTTTCTCACCAACATCAGCTAAGTATTAGCACTTTTCTAAAGAGAAGGAAATATGTAGAAGATAATTCCCCATAACTGTTGAGATGTCAGAAGAATCTGCCCATCCTGGCTTGTTCTTGTGGCCTCCTCAGTAAAGCAGCCTCACAGACTTCTCAGAGAGAAATATGCTGTAGTAAGCAAGATTTTAATTTGCTTCTAGTTACTGCTCTGACAAAGTAGATCTGCAGTGACAGCCAGAGAGTGGCAAATTGAAGCTGTGAAGCTACTGGAAACAGCTGGTCTTAATGCACAGCTTTGCATTTAGCTTCTCACTGCTCTGTTCTCTCAAATTAAAATTAATGTGCTTATTTAACATAACAAGTTACTTGTTTCCCTATTGAACTTACATATGTTAAACAACAGTACATGAAATGCAGTGAAGAATTTAATTGCGAATACTGAACGACTGGTAAAGACTGGGTTGATAAAACAAACAAACAAAAAAGGGACAATAAAATCATAGTCACTCTAAAGCTTTCTAGACACCTTATTTAAGGTGTATTACTTTATGCTGCCAAAATGAAGCTTTGGCAACCAGGACAGAGAGCCACACTGGTTCAAACAAAAGTACATCTAGCCTGGTATCTGGTACTGACTAGAAATGTGTCTGAAAGCAAACAAAAGGAAATGGAAACAGAATATATCCTCACAGAGACCTGACTTAGGAGCACCTTCACCAAAGATGTTAACATCTGGAATTTTCTTCCACACATCCATCTAATCTCTTCTGAACTTACCTAAAATCTTGACATCAGCATATCCCCTGGATTTAAGTTCTACAGTGACATTCTGCTCTATGTTAAAATTACACCTTAACACTTGTTTTAAACCAACTGCATGTATTTTTCATTGGATGTCTCCTGGATTCCCTGAGAGGCACAAAGAATGATCATTCTCTCTTCACTTTGTCCTTTATTACAATCACAGTTTTAGACCAGATCCCATTTTCATTTATCCTCTCACATTACTCTCATATCTTCCTTCAGGCCAAAGAGTTTTAGTTTCTGTAGGACAAAGACCTTGTTACCATGGTTGGATTTTTTAAGACCTTAATTGTCAAGCACCTCATTCCTCTTTAAGCAGCCACTACTTACTTCAAGAAACTCTGTTAGGTTTCTCAAATGTATTTATTTCTACAAAATCTAAGTTGGATTCTCTCAATTACCTCATATTTAATCTGAGCAATTTTTAACTTCTGAAGAAAAATGTTGCAAATTGCATCTTCAAGGAGTTCCCAAAAGATGAATGCCTCAAACTGATGAATAGCCAAATTATTTGAAAAATTTCTTATAGAAAAAAGTAATAGAAATTATTGCCTTTTCTCTGGAAATTATTAACTTTGAGTAGCAAAATTTAATAATAGTATTAGCATATCACCTCTTATAAAGAAGACCAAATCAAATATCAAAACACGCATTTTATAAAGTTGAAAAGAAACCTTTGAAAAATATTTGACAAGATTTAGAAACAAATGTTACATTTGTCTATTTGTTAAAATTAATGATACACATACATATAATGAAACATATTTGAGGAATGATAAAATGAGACAGAGAAAGTACAGTGATTTGCTTAACAGCACATCAAAAGTCTTCTAAGACTAAAGCATCTTCACTTCTCTCACAAACTTGTTACCCTATTAAACTCATAGAATAAACAGCAAAAATGGAAGTATATTAGCCATGTACTCTCTGAATTATAATGCTCACTTTAATGTAAATTTCCAGTAGTAACAATAATCAAAACCTCTCTGTAAATGCCTTAGACTTTGCATTAAATATCTCTTGCAAAATCTCATTAAATCCAATGTGAAGTAGCCATTTGCTGACATTCAACAGTACTTATAAACTTTGAATGTTCATTTTTCATCTTTTGCATTTCCAATCGCATTTATCCAGTGTTTTCAGGAGTACACACGAGCAGTAAATAGTTCTTGCTTCCCACTGATTTAATGAAAGTAAGCTTATGCTTCAGCGAGACTACTATGCTTTAAAATGAAAGGCTTTTCATGTGTTCTGTAAGGGGTTACATCTCTAGACTTGGTGAGGCTTCTTTGTGCTACAACCTAGATGGCACATCCAGGCTTTAAAGTAACTTAGACAGTCAGCAGGGGATTCCAGTGATGCTGGAGATTAGCTGAGCTGAGTGCAGTAAAATAGATAATTAATGGCATATTCAATTCCCAGCTCCACCAAAGGTCAGTGTTTAAGATGTGGGGCTATAATTGATGCTAAATGAACTTGGTGGTCTCTTGGCTGCCAAATAAAACTTAAGGGAGATATAGTATCTCCCTATAGGGAGATACTATAAAGAAATGTTTTAAGGTACAGGCCAGATACATTTAATTCACACAACACAAGCCACCTTTCTATCCAGACCATCAATAACATTGTGGACATGGCAAACTGAACACCAAATCAAGCCTTTTTATGTTTCTTTGATTAAAAGGGTACCATGGCAGCTGATACAACAACAAGAAGAGGAGTACAAGTAGGAACTTACTTTCCAAAAAGTGAGAACCTGCTGCTTCTGTCTGGCCTTGCATCAACTACATCACAGCCATCTTCATCACCTCCCTCTCCAGCAGGGAGATCACCACGCTGGTCCTCTGACATCTACAAATAAAGGTACAAGAATGTAAGCATCCCTCAGTGAGCACTGACATTTTAGAAATACTTCTGTGAACCAGATCGTTTATGGTCTGGTTTATAGAAGATACATGTGAGGGTTTTAGTCAGTTTTATTGTAATAATTCCTCAGGAAAGAGTGGCTACAGATTTCTGGTCCTGAATTGCTGTGGTGTTGCACGTTTAGCCATCTATTTCCTTCTGGCAGTTACCAAAAGGAACTCATCTAAAACTACTCTAAAAATGCAGATTACAGGAAAATTAAAAATAATTTTATGGTGAAAGATCACAGAATACAATCATAAAATAGAATCAGAATGTTCTGAGCTGTAAGGGACCCCCTGGGATCATCAAAGTCCAATATCAGGCCTACACAGGGTAGTCCCAAGAATCCCACCATGTGCCTGACTGCACTGTCCACATCATAGAAGTAGTCCCAGAAAGTTTTCCATGGTCTGGAAAGAAGAATATTGCAATGAAAGCAAGGGCTCCTGTGTTTTCATTTGCATATACACAGTCAAATGTGTGCAAGTGAAAGAGCCCTGTGTATTTTCTACGGGTGGTTTTAATTTAATCATTAAGCAGTTGGGAAACTACAAGAAGCAAGGACAGCACCACGACCTGCACCAGCTCAGCAGAGAGAAGCGCAGGGCAGACACTCAGGGTGGGATGCACTGAAACATCTGGCCTCTGGTTACAGATTTCCACCAGGAAATTAGCAGTGATTCCTGCCCCTTCCCCATAGTTAGGCAGGTTAAATTTGCTTTTATCATCCGTTTGTTGAGAAGAGCACACATTTACATCGAAAACCACCCCGGACACTTGGCAGAGGCAGCAGCAGCAGCTCAAGGGGCCACCAGTGCTCCATGGTTGCACCACCATGGGGAGCGGGGCCCTGGCAGAGGTTTGGGAGCCCCCCGAGAGTAAGAGCAGCTCCCAAAGCTGGGTCTAGACTCGGTTTTCACACACACACACACACACACACACACACACACACACACACACACACGCGGGAAGCAGGGCGCGCAGGCCTGGTGCCGAGCAGCAGCGCGGGGCTCCCAGGAAAGCGCATCCGCAGCAAGGAATGCGCACCCCGAGGGGAGGAAAGCAGGGCAGGGGCCTGGCAGCGGGGCCGAGGGAGGCAGGGGACAGGGGAAGGGCTGGGAAGGGCCCGGGGCTTGCCTTGGTGCTGGGT
>VXBB01000859.1:78747-211390 GCA_013399915.1 Illadopsis cleaveri | reverse complement strand
TTTAGATAAAATATCAAGAAGAGAGTGAACAAATCAAATCAGTCTTCCAGTGGGATGTAAGGTCCAGAGAAATTGAAAATGTCTATAAAGCCCAACAACTGGCTACCCAGGTAAGAATTATCCCTTGAGTCTCCAAGCCAGCAGCCTGCAGGACGCCAAAGATTGGTTGGCCCTGGCTGTCCTGATTGTTGGGGGGTTAACCATGACATTTCAGTGCTAAAAAAAAAAAAAAAAAGCCTTTGCTTCTCATTTGGCTAAACTTTTCAAGGTGAAATAGCTCAATTTTAGCTTAGGATAGAAGAATCAGAAGGTGAGGAAGGAAGAGTGTGTCTGTAGTCAGCTGTTGGGGCTGCTGCACGTACAGCCATACTCTGTGTGTCTTCTCTCTACTGGCACTGGAGTTTCACAGCAGGTGATCTGATTCCCAGGGGGTGTTGTTTGAGTTTCACTCCAGGATCTGAGATCCTGTCATCTTGATGTCAGTTCTTGCTATACAAGTTCTGCCTTGGCACTCTGAAGGCATGTGGAATGTAGGCCTTGTGCTGCACAATTTCACTTCCACAGCACTGTGTGTTTCCTTTTTTTTTTTTCTTTTCCTGTCAGATCAGCTATTTGAGTGTTAAAACCAGGGTGAAGATAGGTAGTTATTTAGTTCCTGTTTTGTAGAACGCTTACTATGCTGCCTATGAGGAAGGAAAAGCATGGTACCCAGGAACAATCCCAGATCCTGAGATGGTCAAGATAACACAGGCACAGAAGGCTCTGAGTGATGTAAGTGGACTGATATTGGCTTTATTTTCATGGTCTATCACATTCTGAAGACTTACAAATGCATCAAAGCCAGTCTTTGGTAAGATGTCACCTCCAGGCTTTGCAGGAAGAATATCTGGAGGGTCTGTCTACACTCTGATCTATGTGAAGATGTTGCCAAAGGAGAGACTGACATGTTTATTTCTGTCAATTACAATACTTAGCCATGGAAGTGATTGAAGTCACGTAAGAGTTCTATTGCCATCATACATTTATATATTTATGTAACTCAGAAACACTTCAACTGCTGACCAAACTGAGGTGACCTGATCTAGCAGGCAATGCACTTCCTCTCAGTAGAGCAGAACTCATGATGGAAAATGTGTCATATTTTCCACAGACCAGACTTTTCATTGACTGAATTTCCATGAAAAACACTTCTGAATTATGACTGTGTCCATACAATGGGTTAATGACCTAATCAACATAGGCAATTAACAGTGGATAATTGATATGAATGAGATATGTTTTCTGTTGTATGTAGGAAATAGCTGTAACTACCAAACTTATAAAAATGTAAGTTCTTTAATTTGTTTATTTTTAAATAAAGTGAAGCATGTCTTTAGGAGGCAGGCATGAAAAGAGGAATCACATTAAACTACAGTGGATTCTTCTCTAATAAAAAAATTCATCTTCTAGTTTCAATATACAGAAGAATATGAGCCACGAAGAGGCAAAGGCAGCTTCCCTGCTATGATCACTCCAGGTTATCAGGTTGCTAAGAGAGCCACCCAGCTAAGTAGTAATGTAAGTCGCAGAGGTTCTTAATTACATTTTACACTTCTGAATTTGGAGAATCCTAGATTCAGGCCATTCACTTAAGATATTAGATTCTATGGTAATATTTGTTATACAGTTACAAAGTTAGAAAATGTGAACATGATGCAGAAAACAGGGTTAATAAACTACTTGGCCTCGGAAGACAATCATACAGAATAAATGACAATGTAGATACTTTCTGGAGAATGTAGCAACTTTTGCTGTAATTTATCACAATCTGAAAAAGATTGTAACTCACACTGAAATGTTCATTTAATTCATTACCTTTTCTTTCACATTATGGCTTTGTTCATCTATATATTTACATTTGACATTTTTCACTTTATTATTTGACATCAAATAGCTGTAATATTGAAATTAATTAATATACAAGCTACTTTAAATTTATGCACAGAAATTTGCTTATTTATCATAAGGACAATTCACATGAAAAAGATAAGTAAAAAATCGATCCCATAAAAATGATTTTAAAGTATTGCATTGTTTTCTGCAGATGCTATCTAGTTTGTCATTGCAGTGTGATCTTGGGACATTAATGACTATTCTCATGGTATTTTAATCAAATGTATGGCTCACATAAATCAAGTGAAAATTTGAATATCTGGGTCCATTTCTATCTGTTTCTGGTATTCACTTTAAGGAAATTGGGCCTTAAATATATGGTTGGCTTGACTGTGGAGAGTGGAGAGTGTCATGACTGCTGTTGCTCATTTTCTCTTGAAGCCTTTTGATAGGAAATATACTTTTGCTGCTAATTGTTTGTAATGTGGATATATATTTTTTCCTGTTCAGGTGGAATACAAGCGTGGACATGAAGAGAGAGTTTCAAAGTTCACTTCTGTTGTAGACACTCCAGATATACTTCATGCAAAGGCTGGAGCACACCTTGCAAGTGATGTAAGTAAAACAAAATAGATTGATCTGTTTTTGGCTCTGTGAGTGGTTCCTAGGGTATTTATAAATTACTTGAAAATGTGAACACAAAGAAAAATAAAAAAATTAATATTTTAAAGGCAGACTCGTTTTACCATTAAGCATTTAATACTTACAGTTACAAAGACCACATTCAATTTGAGGCCATTTTAGGCTGTCAGAACAGAAGCTGGGGAAGAAGCCTGTTCCATACCCAGCAACTGGCTGCCATGCAAAATAAAGAAAAAAACTGCCTGACTCTAATGTAAATAGAGCAGGTATCTTGCAGACACCTTAAGTATTTTCTTTGGACATTTTTTTTTCATCCTACACCCTGAACAAGACAAAGAGGTCATGCAGAAGGTGTGTGATTGTGTAGTTAAAGACCAAATCACAAAGATTCAGACTTCATGGTTCATCTTCCTCTTGGCAGATGACAGCCATGAACATCTGACTTTGCAACTTTAAATATTGATTATGTGTGCAATCAAGATACATTTGCTCTAATTGCCCCTGAACTGTCTTGAATTTTTACAGTTGAAATACACGGAAGACTTTGAAGAACAGAAGGGAAAAGGCAGCTTTCCTGCTATGATCACTCCAGGTTATCAAATAGCCAAGAGAGCAAATGAATTAGCCAGTGATGTAAGTGTCCAAAGCAAAATCTCTTTTGGGAAAGAAAATATTAAATTGTCACACAAATTTTTTTACTGGCAGAAATTCCATGAGCATGGCATACTGACCTTCACTAGCTTTCCTTTCCAAATATAACAAAACCTCAACACCCCTGTACTCTTTAATAAGCACCATGAAAAGACATCAGTATTTCTTCAAAATGTACAGTTAATTGTGCTTTTTTATTGGAAACTGAAAGAAAAGCTCTTTTTGTTGGAGAAAATAACATATGGAAGAACATATAACTCAATGGAAGTGAATTTAAAACATTATTAAGAGTCATTGAGGAAAATAAGAGATCGGTAATATTGAAGGTAAAAGCAATTGACTCTAAAACAATTACATGTTTTTGTTTGCCTTTGATCTGTGGAAAACCCTTCACTTTTGTCAGCAAACACACATGGTGATTAAAGGGCAGCATCAGGTTACAGGCATTGTTTTGACTTCAGCAAATGTAGTGCAAATCTTGGTCTAAACTTGAAGGTTGATTGTCTAAAACTCCCTTTTTCATTGGGGATAAAGCATCTTTCAGAAACAAACTCATTTATTGATGGGGTTCAGGTGACCCTGTGGTAAAAAAGTGCTCTGTGGTAACCGTGAATTTGCATTACAATTAGTTCTATTTTTTTAACCTGCTGGAGCCTCAGGGATTAGCCACTGTCGAGCAGGTGGTGCTGAACACTCTGAACCAATGGTCTGGGGTGAAATGGCAACTCCCGTGCTCCTAGTGCATTATTAAAAAGTACACCACTAGTTCTGTTTTTATATCTTCAAGTGGCATATTTGACTTGTGCAGCTTGGTGGCAATGGGAATTTTGACAATCCTTTATTGACACATGTGCATGTTATTTGGCTGTTATTTATTGTGCAGCATCTGTATACCAGGCTATACTCACCCGGATTATTCGTTTCCTTTTTTCCTGTTAGGTAAAGTATCATCAAAGATATGAAAAAGAGATCAAGGGAAAAGCCAGCCATACAGCTGGAACAGATGTTGCTTTTGCAAGAGAAAATGTAGATCAATATGGACAGGTATGCAACATCCGAGAGATAGCCATGCTGATGTTGATCGTTACTACAGCTGATTGCTCAAAGCTTTAGAAACTGGTGACACCTATTTTCACTTTGTTTTCCTGTGTGAGAAAACAAGGTCTCAGGGGAAAGGATGGGGTACAATCAGCACTGTGCTCCTGAAGTGTAATGTATCTGTCATTGGGACCTCAAGATGTGACTACAAGGTGACTGCACTGTCACTGCATGACCGTTATGGTAGGGCCATTCCTAAAGACTGACCTTGACAAATTCTGGGTGCATGTACACACTCTACATTTCTATCCTGGTGGTGTTATGTATCACACTGAAATGTGTTTACTCGAGGAAATATTCCCATTCCATGAATAAGGAAATTCAGTCAGGAGAAAAGCAAAAGGGTTGTGCAATCCTAGGAAGTTGGCAGATAGGTGCCTTTTCCCTGCGGGGTGTTTTCACAAATCTTAGGAACTTTGCAGCTCTGAATATGTGTTAACAGCACTGAATGTCTGAGATACACGATCTCTCAGATTTCACCTCCTCTACAAAAGGAGTATTATAAGCCTGACAAGCTGTAGTTCTGTATTTGGGGGACCAAATTGGCTTTAATTCTGGTTTGGTCAATGGCATTCCTTTTGCTTATGTTTCATTTTTAAGGGAATACAATTGTTTTTGTGGTCGCCCAAAATGCACCCAAAGTTCTATTCCCATTAGGTTAGGGAAATAGCACAGCTAAATAGAACTGAAGGCAGCTAAATGGAATTTGAAAGGAATTGAATAGTAGTGTTGTATAAAGAAAATTATATGGTTAGTCTTAGGGGGTTTTGTCCTGCTCCTCAGTAGGTGCACATAATTTGGAGAAATGAAGAACAGGGGCTGTACTTTCCTAAAACCTTTGGTATTTTACTTTTCTTCACTTCTTCTGTCCAAATCTATATTTAGTATTCTGTGGAAAGCAAATCATCCTTGAAGAATATGAGTTTAGAATTGTAGCAATGAAGCCCTCAATTGTCTTTTGAACTGCTATAAGTTTTAATAGGAATAAACAAATAAAATGAATTTGAAAAAGCACTAATT
Source organism: Illadopsis cleaveri (assembly GCA_013399915.1). Lineage (NCBI taxonomy): Eukaryota > Metazoa > Chordata > Aves > Passeriformes > Timaliidae > Illadopsis > Illadopsis cleaveri. The sequence continues at coordinate 206,107 of VXBB01000859.1, read as the reverse complement.
ACATTTCCAAGCATTAGAATGTTTCTGTTTTAGAATTAATTTAAGTTTTCTTTCTTTGAAAGTATCTTTGAAACTTCAGTAATGGACTTCAAATTTGATTTGAGTTTTAATCTTTATAGATTGGATATGATATAATTAGTCAAATAACACAGAGTCACTGAAATTAATGGATCTTTCTGAGTAAATTGTGACCTAATGTGGGTAAAGGGATTAGATTTCTAACTGTTGAGATCATCAACAATGAATTGAGTGTGCATCAGACAGATATATATAGCTATACATATATATATATATGCATATTTATATATATAACATGAGATAATTTAAGGAATCTTACCATAAAATTCCTGTGCTGAACATCTGTTTTGTTCATGCTTAAAAACTTTAAGGGTGACTAAAATAGTTTTCTGAAACTTTGAATATATGCACAATATTAGAAATAATATTAAAATATATTTAAGAAAGTTAGAAGCAAAAGACAGGTTGGTCTGTAGGATTCAAACTCATTGCTGGTATTTTAAGAAACTAACTCAGCTGAATAATCAACTATTTTTTTTTCTATGCCTGTTTGTAGACTAATTTAATGCCATTTTAATTATGGCATCATGTATTTCACGAACTTGTGGTGTGACCTATTTTAAAATATGACATTGATGGTGCACAAAATGACCTACAATGGATGATTTTGCATTGAGAACACACAAAGGAGATATCCCAGATATTTGTAGTCCTTCCTATCTGTGCTCTCCATGGCATTCTTGACATGCATTCTATTCGTGGCACATTCTATTTTCACTCAAACTGCCTCTTTACTACAAAAGATTTACAAAATATTGCAGAGAAAACACATTACACTGTATCTCACTTGTTTGTATTCTTGTTTGTACTCCATATTCTCCCCAGACCTTGCCATAGGAGGCTTTGGGATGATTATTGTCCATTACAATTTAAAAAAAAAAATCTCCAGTATTTTGCTGTTAAACTATCTAAGTGGCTTTCAAAATGTCAAATATTTACACATAAACTTATCTATAGATGGATTTAAGGGTGTTATTTTCACAACAATTGGGATTTTTAATCAGACAAATGGAATTCTGTGATTTTGTTCACTAAGGAGTTTGGCATTTTGATATCTAGGTATCTCTGCTTCATTTATTAATCTCTCTTCAAAGTACATCCCTGCACTAGAGAACTATTATTTTTGGTCAGTTATGATGTGAAAAATGACCATGGAAAAATCAAACAGCTTATGTAACACCATAAAGGAAGGCTGATCCTATGATAAACTTGTTAACTTAAGCAAGTCTCCTGGCTAACCAAACCATTAGCTATTTTTATAATATTCCAGGGAAACGTACTGACAAACAGAGAGGCAAGTAGATACCATCTCTGTAAGAAGTGAGGTAGGATCAGAAGGGTGTATGCCATTGTGCCCTTGAATGCTATCTCGACCACAGCTAATAGCCACCTAAATTTCTCTTGGAATGCAGCATAGGTAGCTTCAGAGACATAGGTAACTTAACAGGTCAAGTTATTCTTCNATATATATATGCATATTTATATATATAACATGAGATAATTTAAGGAATCTTACCATAAAATTCCTGTGCTGAANAGTAGTTGAAGCCATGAACCTGTCTACTAACAAGGACTGTGGGGCTTTGTAAAATAACCCATGGCCCCACCTGCTCATGTGTGATGAGTAAACACTCTGAATTTTCTTCAGGGATGTATGGAGTTTGAGGAACGCAGAGGGAAAGGAAGCTTTCCTGCTATGATCACTCCAGCTTATCAAAATGCCAAGAAAGCAAATGAATTGGCAAGTGATGTAAGTATGAAACCTGAATCAATACAATTCATAAACAATTAAAACCAGCAGTTTGTCAGAGCAATGCCTGGGAGGAGAATGCTGAAACTGCACTTGAGAAGTAAACAAAAGTGACATTTCTCTGCATTGCTGGGAACTGGATGGCTCAGGGGATTAATAACATCCATTAATAGAAGGGGGCACAGCTCCAACTTGCATGAGGGAGGAGATGGATGTAGCAACTAATGGGGATCCCTACTGTTAGGTTAACCCTCCTGGCAAATCTGCACCTGTATTATTAATGAAACCTTCAACTGCCTTAATCATCCTCTGGACTACTGTGGTATTCCCAGTAGTGAATAAATGGAGGATGAATGAACTGTACTGGTTTTGATATTTTGATGTATCATGCCTCTAGCACAAAGCAAGCCATATGGAGGAAAAAAAGCATAGATTATGATACTGTCACTTCACAAAAGTGTGCTTATTTTTGGGATGTGATTTTTGGTTTTGGGTGATAAACTAAAGGATTGACAAAGAGGTGGTGGTGTGTGATTCCTGCATCCAGCCCATCTGATGGCCTCAGCCCTATTTGGGGAGACCCTTTCTGGCAGTGACAAAAAATGGGTCAGTTTGTAGGGCAGTAGCCTGTGGCTGCTCTGAAGAGTTCCTGTCAGTGACAACTTTTGTAGTGTGGACACCTGTCCCCAGTGGGGCTGTCTGAGCTGATGAGCTCAGTCTGTCTTCTGGGGAGCTAACAGATGGTTGAGTCTTTCAGCTTGTGTTAGTCTGGGCTAGACATGAGCAATAAACTGGAGTGAAAGGATCAGTCATGTTCTGTTACCTGAGCTTATCACTGAGAGAATATAAAACACCTCAAATCCTCTGTGACCAATTTCAGTTTGATGACAAACTCAGTGGTCCCCTGTTTAAACATGAAATATTTAACCTTTCCACATAAAGATCACAGTTTCATAGGTTTTGAAAATGCTAATGGTCAGTAGTTTCCTCATTAATTTATAATACATAGAGTGAAGAGGAGGATTGGTTCGTGGCAATGAACGTTACCAACTTGCCTTATGGTTTGAAAGCCTGAGGAAATGTGTGCAGACTTGGAAAATAAAAAAACCCAAACCACTTTGCATTTCAGTTCATGTAAAATAATTTATAAAAGGCCAAGTACTACCTCTCTTGACCCATCCAAGTCCAATTTATGTCAATAACCTGATGTCTAAATTAAATTTATAAATCTCTTATTTCAATCTTGATTTTGTAGAGAAACATAATTCCCTTAAATGCACTAAAAGTACAAAAAGATACAGCTTTTTAAAAAAGTTGGTTTTTAGCAAAGGAAAAGTTTGCAGAGCACTTGATGACTATCTGTAATTCCCTGACTGAAATTAAGCACAGAGGATTAAATTCGTTAATAGAAGAGCACAAAAGCTCCAGCCAAGAATATGCTGGTAGTCTGTTCAAACTATGAACAACAACCAGTGCTGTTCAGTCTATGTCAAAAATTTATAAAAAATGCTATCCAGTAAAATGTCTTGAGAGGGACTGGGAAGGGCTATGGGGTTTTATTTGGGTTATTCAAGGTAGTAAATACAGTGTTTCAGCTCGGCAAGTTCCATTTACTTATCAAAGCAAGCACAGGGAAGATATTATCCTGACTCATGAAGCCAGTCCAAATAGTAAGGATGAAAAGGCACACATCTATTTTATAATTCTCCCTACTTCTTTTCAGATAAAATACAAGAAAGATCTGTCCAAGATGAAAGGTGCAGCTCACTTTCACTCCCTAACAGCTGAAGACAACTTGGTCCTTAAACAAGCCCAAAGTGTTAACAAGCTTGTCAGCGAGGTAAGGGTTTGAATCGATCTCTTAGCAAGTTTGAGAGCAGCTCACACAAACATTTGTGTTTGATGAGTGAGGGCTGCAAATTAAAAGAAAACCTGTTGTTCTTACTGCATTGTACATAACAAAAATCATCTGTGTGTAGCACAGCAGCTGGAGACAAAAGTTCAAGAACAGATCTTCAGGTGCTGCGTTCTGGCGCTTCCAATCATCTGTATGAAAGTGTGGGAAATTAACCCCAGGAGAGTGATTCTAGTTCTGACCACATGAAGAATCGAAATCTGAAAAAAACCCACCCCAAACCTGAATTGTGCTTTTAATATGGTATTAAGATAGAATGCTTTAGGATGAATTGGGTGTGTACCTTAGAGTGTCTCAAAGGGTATCCTAATAATCAAAAAATAAGAAGAACAGAGACAAAATTTATTCCATTCTGGTTATGCAGATTTCTGTTTTCTTCCATCATGTTGAAGACTATGAGTTACTGATAATTGATTCTTTTTCTGCTTGGTAAGGGAAGATTGCAAGAGAATTCTCAGTAGATTCTGAATTATTAATTTATTTATAGTGTCATATCAGCTATAAAACTATTAATAAAAGTGAGTTTCTAGAACTTCCCCATGGCAGTTTAAAAACTTATACTCTTGAGATGTCAAAGTATAAAACCTTCAATAATGAAAAACCCCTGGAAGTAGGGCTGGAAGGGGCCTCCTGGGCCAATGGTTCCTGCCTCCTGCTGGTTCGACACAGCATCTTATAATCCTCCTATTCCAATTTCTAGCCTACATTTATTCCTGTCCAATTTATTAGCACTGTGTTTTGTGCTAGCATTGCCCTTTAGTTTAAAAAGTTCTTCTCCCTGCATGGGCACTTTTTTGAGAGGTTTACAAATATACCATTTTCTTCTCTCTGCCTTTGATTTCCTCGAGTAAGCAAGCTGAGTTCTTCTCATCTCTCAGTCTTTCACTGCAGCTGTTACAGGCTGAGTACATGTTCCTTAAACAGGAATGACTGTAAGAGGAAAAAGCTCTTGCTGGGATCTTGCTGGAATCTGGAACATGGCGCATTTGTACATGTTCATTTGCTCCACACACCTTAGAATTTCTTTGTATATCGTTTTTTAATAATGTTCCTCCTGTCACTGTCTTGTATACTGTGCAGAGGATGAAATTGTGTTTCTTTTGCCTATAAAATTAGAATTGAGTATATGAAAATTCTCTTCATATTAATTTTCATCATATGCCTTCTGATGAAAACCATGTATCAAAATCTCTGAGCAGTGTGTCTGCCTAATAAAAAGTGTATGAAGGAACTTGATAAAACAGATTAGGCTTTTACCATAGCTTCCCATTGTGCATTTTTGTCACTAAGGTGGAGTACAAGAAGGATCTTGGAAACAACAAAGGCTACAGCATGAACTACTGTGACACTCCACAATTCAAGAATATGAGTAAGATCTCAAAATTCACCAGTGATGTAAGTTTTCAGTACCTCGTGTGTGGCTTGTTTGCCCTGGTAGCTGCTGGAATCACAGGTCATCTGTGTGTGTTTGTTTCAGATAAATGTGTGCTGGAAATGTGATTATACCTGACTTTAGCCTGTTTTTGTACATTTATCCTAGTGTGTCCTGATGTATAGCTGGGCTCATTTTATTTAGGACTATGAAAAGTACTATTATGGTATTTGGAAGAGAGGTTATTTACCAGGTACTGCTGATCTAAAGAAGTAGCAGAAGTCTGTCATAATTATTACTTATTTCATTGTGCATGTCCATTTCCTGACTGGACAGTGAGGAAGAAGGTACTTCACCAGAGTTCATGCCAGAGAGGAACATGATAACTGTGTGAAAATAATCAGTGTTAATAATTATACCTCTTGTTTCTCATAAAATACAGTTTTGTTTCATACTGCCTCTTACCATTCTCTGAAATCCCAGAGGAGTAAATATTTTGCCATACAGCTGAGATGGTCAAATGATCAGTTTTTCTTGTCAAATCCCCCACTCTGGGATTGGTGAAAGATGCACCAAAACAATCCAATTTTGTTCATTTGGTAATGCCTGAATATTGTCTCCCTGGGACTTTGTTCTAGTGTTTATTTCTGATGAAATGCAGATGTATCTTCTTTAAGTGGCACTGAGATGATATGAAGAGCAAGCAAATGATATCTTCTAGAACAAGAAACTCACGGAGGGTTTTAGCTTTTAGTTTGTAAAGTAACAAGGCTGTTGTGGACTAATGAGTTCCTGTATTGGAGCAACACTAGTAGGCCAGAGCTGTAACAATTTCTCTCCCTGCTGTAAAACAGGGAAACTCTGAAAAGCTGAAACTCTTCAGTAGAAAAGTTGAATATATTTTCTCAGAATATTTTTATCTTTTTTTTTGTACAGCTTAAATACAAAGAAACCTACCAGAATGAAATGAAAGGTCACTACGTGGGTATTGGCATGGACAAGAGGATGCTCCATGCCATGAAAGTTGGCAGCTTGGCAAGCAATGTGAGTCCCTTTTAATCACACTTGTATGGTTGATGCCTCCTTGTCTTTCAGTTTTTCCAGAATTAAGTTGATAGAAAACTTTAGATTGCACAGTACTGGGGATCTGATGGATAGATAAGTTGAGAAGAGGGGAAATTTTGGAAACCCTCTCGTACTGTTTTATGGCTCACTGTGTGGAAGAAGTTAAAATAAGAAATTTCAGTGATCTGGCAACATACTGAGATCCTTCAGTTTTCTTTTACATCAGTAGGATGCTGAAGGTTGTTTGCCACCACCCCCAGGGTCAGACCTTTGCTGGAAAAAACAGTCTTTAATGAAGATTTCTGGATTCCAATTTAATTTGCTGGGTTAGTCAAGAAGCTATTTCATTACATATCATTCCTTCAAGTACATTATTTACAAATCTGTAAGAAGCTTGAGAACTAAGCAGGAAGATAAAAGGGATGTGTCATAGGTGGAAGTTAAGTTAATGCTCCCACTGTTGGCATTGGATTAATTGAGAAGCTGAAAAAGAATCAATTAGTGGCTAAACTATGCAAATAATTTCATTTTCTTTGTCACTCATGACATTGAACTTACTTTGTTTCTTGTATTTAATATTAATATTATTGTTTCTCCTTTCCTCTTGACTGATAATTATTCAAACAAATGACAGCTAAAAAAAAAAAGAATGATTTTTTTTGTTCTCCTTGTGTTTCAGATAGCCTATAAGTCTGATTACAAACACGAAGGTGTTGACTACAATTACCCAGCTACTCTCACTCCTTCATACCAGACAACAAGGAAGTTGGTCCCTTTGAAAGATGTAAATAATTTTATGGTTTTGTTTTTGGTTTTTTCCCCCCTATGACTTGCATAGCTCATCATCTGTCTGTAGGAGAGATTGTGATAGATTGCATGTGTCAAATAATGATTTGATGATAGGAGCAAACAGCCCTTACTAACAAAGTTAAAGCAAAAAAGTGCAGCATCAAGAGGTCTCAGAGCAGAGGAAAGTGCTGCCATATACTGTCATTGCTTCAGTTCAGCACAGATTGTAGAGTGATGTGAAATCAGTGACTTCTGCCCTGTGCCAGATCTGTGCTGTGAAAGTCTCACCATCCTGGGGCAGCTCCAACAGCAGCATCAAGCACTGCAAGCACTGAAAGGACAGGGAGACTCAACCAGCCTTTGTGAGTCCTTTGTGAATCCCCTGAGGACAGGTGTTCCCCTTTGAAGGGGAACTGGTTGGTCACATTACCTTCCTCCAACCTGTGGTCCATGTGAAATAGGAGCCCCTGTGCCTGAGCTTGAGTTACTGGGGGAGTAATTGTGAGGAGGTTTGTGTACTGCTTTGGTTGTGTGTGTCCTTCAGACAAAGGAAGGATGGCAGTCTGTACAGCTTATGAAACTTTCACCTCCCACAAGCATTAAAAGCTTGACTGATCTTTTCTACCATTGGCAACTTACCCTGTGCCTTAGAAGCACAGCCACCAGGCATTGCTTATAAAATCAACAGTCAGAGAGCAGCAGCTCTGCAGGGCTTCTCTGACTTCCTAAAATGTATACACCCTGTCTTTACACTGAAATTGCAATAAACCAGAAGCAATATGCCTTAGAGAGGTTAATAACATTGTGTGAGATTTATCTGGGCCTAGACACCTCTTCCAAAACAAGGTTGGTAGCATGAAGAGCTAGAATTGGGAACACTGATGTTTTTGAGGAAGTATTGGATATACTTCAACTTTAAGATGAGCTATTGCCTCTACAGCAGTAATTTCAGCTTTTCCTTTGTAAAAGCTGAGAACAGCAAAATTCAGTGTTTGATTGCTTACTGTGTGAGAGAGCTGTGTTCTTAAAGAGTTCAAGGTAAGCAGAAATTCATGTCCAAAATGTGAAGAACACTTCAGCAATTCCAGTGGCTCTACAGTTGATAGTCAGCATCAAGGTTTGAAACACAATTTCACTGGCCACAGAGACTCTGTTGCACAGTTCTAATCTAGGATTGTGAATTAGTCCCAGGCCTTGTGTGCTTCCAAATAACCAACATGCTTTCTCTCAACTCTTCTAGGAATACAACTCTCTCATACATTAAGCAATCACAAATAGCAATAAATACACAATTTCAGTTAAAAATAAATTATCTCTTTCTATGGAATTAAATATCACTCTGTCTCTGACGAAGCAAATGCACTGTTTTAAGTACCTTGATCACTTTGGACCTGTGAGATAATTCAGCCCTTTTTTCCTAGCTTTTATCATTCTAGCAAAATGAGGAAGTTTATGCGAGGATATGGGAGATAAGAAGATTTGCATTGAAATAGTTTCAGTAACTCAAAGTCTCCAGAAATATGCTCCACTTTACTGTAAAGAAATGTTCTTAAGAAACTAGTTTTAAGCAATGTGATTTGCAATGTTTGCCAAGTGGTGATTAACTACAGTGAATATTAATGAGGGCATACAGAGAATAATAATTGTGGTTTGTAGGGTAGCAATGAGTCCTTTTGCAGCAACAGGTTTGAAAGGAAGCTTGATATGATTTTTAAAAATCATGCATAATTTGGGGCTTTAACATACTTATTTTATAACTTATTGTTGTTGCTACCATATTAATGTGTTAGTAATTTAGTGAGCTCCAGTCCTCATGATGGCTGACATTAAAATGACTTTTTTTAGTACTATAAGTACATATTTTTCTTTTCTCAACATCCTCACAAAACTCTGACCACACAGGGAAATTCTGTGGTTAATTTATTACATTAAAACTCAGTAAAGACCAAATATAAGAGAGTTCATTTGCTCTACTCAGTGGTACACTGAAAAATCTCTTCATAGACAGTTACAATATTTCTTGTCTGATAAAGATAAAAATGGATGAAGTGTTGGTTAAGAATATGAGTTTTATAGCAATGATCTGGGGGATTTTATAGCAATGATTTGCAGCTGATGCTGCATCTTTGTAAGAATTTGTGGGTTTACTGGGACAGATTATAAGTGAAGTTATTTTCAGAGTGAGATGAAAACTGTGACCTCAGACAGGGAAACTTTTAGAGCACTAACTCAGATCTCATCCAAGAGATCCTGGCATTTTTCCTCAGCTCTACTTATTATTGTTTAAGTAATATTTTATCTAGAGTATTAGTCAGCAAAACTTCATCTATGCAATCTCTCATTTTCCAGTCTGACCATTTCTTCCTTTACTAAATCTTTTAAAAATTTTTTTATTTTAAATTAGGTAAACTACAGGCAAAGCATAGACAAACTGAAGTACAGCTCTGTAGCCAGCACTCCACAAATTGCTCAAGCCAAAATAAATGCACAGCAGCTCAGCAATGTAAGTTCTGCCATTAGCCACTGTTGTTTATTAGAATGATGAGATAATTTAATTTCATAGCAGTTGTAGCCTCATGTGTTTTATTCTTGATAGTTCTTCAGCAGATTTGTAGCCAAACCAAGAATACATATTGAATGAAATAGCTTTCAAAAATGTGGCAAGCATACCAGTAGATGTAATATTTGTCTCCACTTTTAAGATTTGTATCAGTGTGCTTTTTACAGAAATTATTTTCTGTGTATTTATTAAGACAAGGTTTTAAATTTTATCTTTTGTACTTAAAGATAATCAGTAGCTCTTTTATTTATAGGATACATTTCTACTTCCTATGCTTAAGTAAAAGTTAGCCTTATTGCCTTCATACTTGCATCACAAATTCCTATGAGTGTATTTATAATTTATGGCACAAATAACCTGAAATTTAACGCCAATCAATCAATCTAATGGTTACATTTTTATTAAGTTAAAAATAACTGAGTTTTTCGCTGACCTTTTCAACATATGCAGTTGAACTACCGAGCCCAGTATGAGAAGACAAAAACAAATTACACTCTACCTCAGGATGTTCCACTGTTAGTGAAAGCAAAAGCCAATGCTGAGTTATACAGCGAGGTAAGTCAAGCCTTGGGGAAATACTGGCATCCATGATGCTGTTAATAGACTGAAATTAATATAAAGATGATGACACTCTTTCTGGAAGCATTTAGCCTTTATCATTTGGCTTTGTACTAAAGAACGTGAAATATGGTGCCCAGAATAGACAGAGATACAATTTCAAGGACAGTGAAACCTCTAGACTTTTTTTTCCAAGACATTTTCAGATGATCTGAACTTCTTTAAATCAGTAAAATAATATTCACTCCACAAAACTAATTGCTTCTGAGGTGACACTTATATGAAGAACCAACATTTGCACAGTTCTAGTAATTCAAAGTCCTCTGAAGTCAATGGAAAGAAACAGTGACTTCAGCCAACTTGGATCAAGCCCGCTGTTGCTCCACTCATAATTCCTGGCAACAAATAGTGATTCACTTAGAGTCTTGTGGGTTGAAACCAAGTGCTTGCAGGAAAAGCTGAGTTTCTATTTAACTTTTAGTGTATTTTTCAGGCCTCTATTGTCATAGATAGTTTTGGAGGGGAAAAAATCCAAGACAAATAAGTGCAAAATGAGGAAAAAACCTCCAGATATTACTGGTGTGACTTCTATTTTTTAGCCAGTTTAATGATTTTTCGTGGTTTTGAGTTGTTATTACTATGAGCTTTTTGTGTCTTGTGTTTTTCCTCCAAGTTTTATTTGAGTTGCATTGGCAGAGTGTTGTGGACTTTGTGACTGTACTGTGTTGGGATGCATGCTCATTGTTAGATACTGGTAAAATATAAACATGCAAAAAGCCAAATCCAGAAACTGGGGCTTCCTGAAAACCTCCTGCCTTCTTTAGGTACATGCATAGTATGGATGAAGGCATACTTGATCTTGCTTTAATGGAATTTCAAGTGGAATCTTGAAAATGAGCTTAAAAAACTATTAAAGTTCCACAACTTTCAGAAGTTAAATATGTGATTCTCATGCGTTCCATTGGTGTTTGTGAGAGAGTGTGGCTCAGGAGTGTGCTTTTGAAGACAATCCCCTGATCACCAGGGCTGCTTCACTGACCTCTGCTTCACACTGTGGGGTGGCCTGGGAGCACACGAGCTGGATCCCTTTTGAATGCTCTCCAGGAGCTCCTGTAAAGAACTGCAGCTTCCAGTTCAGAGCATGGGACTTGCTGCTTATAGTTTGGGGATGAGAAAGAAAAATCCTGCAGTGAGTGGTGTCTTGTCTGGTTCTTAGCACTAGCTGTTCAGCTCAGCTATAGATCAGCTCATATAGATCTATGCTATTTAGATCTCTTTATACTATTTATGCCTGCATAGGTAGACATAACCAGAGGCAATTTTGAAAAACTCTCCCTCTTCCATATCTATCTGAAATTGAGAATTATTGGTGGATGTTCTGGGACATTAAGCACCTGTGAACTCCAATAATAAAATTTTGATTCAATCCTAGACAATTAATTAGCTCAAAATGACAATGAACTGTGACTTGAGAAGATTCCAGTTTGTGGACTGAGCATATCTATGTTTCTGTTTCTTCTCTGAGTCATTTCCATGTTTGTTTGAAAATCCTGTGTGTTTCTGTGTTAGTGACATGTTGCTGTCTTTCCTTTCTCAGATTAAGTACAAAGAAGGCTGGGAGAAGAGTAAGGGCCGTGGCTTTGAAATGAAACTTGATTCTCTGCCTTTACTTGCTGCCAAAGCTTCAAGGGATCTTGCCAGTGATGTATGCTACATTTAGTAACCTGGGAATTATTCTTTATATAAGTAGCTATAGCACAGGGAAATAAAACATAGCTAGCTTCATCTGGATTTTTAAATCCTGCATTTGGCTGTCCATCTTTCTCAATGGCTAATGAACAGTTGGAAACTTTCTCAGATTCTGCTGTGAAATTTCACTCTTCAAAAATTATTTTTTAAAGATCATGTGTACGGAGTGAAGCAAAATTTACACAATAAACCCATAGTGAAAGTCAGTGTTTTAAATTGTTTATAGCCTCAAAAATAGTATTATCATCTACTACAAAGGGAATGCATATTTCTTTAGTCTGCTTCTTTAGCATAAACACACGTATATAAAAAAAATTCCAAACAAAATCTTTCTAAACTACTTATATCAAGATTTGAACCTGTGGAGATACTTTTTCTGCAGCTGGAAAGTGTTCCACAGTGGTGGGAATTCTAAAACCTTACCTCATTAAAAAAAAATCAAGTCTTGAATTCCTTGCTTGGACTGATTTCTTGTCTTTGCCTCTAAGAGCCAGATAATTTAGCTAATCAGAAGAATTCAAGTTTATAAGCATATAAACTCAGAGGGCTGAGCCTTAAAGAATGAGGTTAAAGACCTCATAAATGAGACTGACCTTGCATCTTTGGAATTTTTGAGAAAATCTGGGAAATTTGAAGTGACAACGAGAGAGTCAGAATAATCTCTTCTAAATTTTGAGCATCCAAATAACCAGTGAGAAACATATTCCTTGTCTCATGGATAATTGGAAATATTCTTAGATTTATGCTGTTTTTTTTGACAGATTAAATATAAAGAAGAATATGAAAAAACAAAAGGAAAAGCAACTGAAACCAAGGATTCAAGACTTTTGCACTCTCTGAAGGTGGCCAAGATGAGTAGTGAGGTAAATTATTTCTCTTACTCAAAAGGTGTTTTTCATAGTTAGGAAACTTTCAGCAACATATACAATCTACCACTGTTACTGCTCTCACTGTAAGAAATTCCTGGAAGCATTTAACAAAATTGGTTTCTTTCACCATCTGTTAATCTGCAATGATTGCACAGCCAGGGATTTTGGGCAATGGTGTCCTTATTTTGGGGCAGGAAAATAACATCCTGTTAAAACTCAATATGAATAAAATATCATCATATTAAACCTCAATATAAACACTTCAGCACAGAACTTTCAAGTCTGTAAGGGTATGTTTGAAAGTAAGATGTACTGTAATAGAGAAAATGTCTCTAGAATCCTGAAAACTTACTCTGGCATCTGTTCTGTCCCTTATAGGACCTGATTCTACATGTGTTTGGGGTTTTTTTTGCCTAATCTGCATAAGGACCCAAACAAGAGGGGTGACTTTAGATAGCTTTGTAATATCTGATACAGACAATCTATTTTCATCTCTATTTCTAGATTGCCTACAAAAAAGGTTTTGAGGAGAGCAAGGCCCATTTCCATCTGCCCATGGACATGATAAACCTGAGGCATGCTAAGAAGGCTCAGGCTCTTGCCAGTGACTTGGATTACAGAACGAGACTCCATGAGTACACAGTGCTTCCAGAAGATATGAAGACCAAGTGGGCAAAGAAGGCCTATGATCTCCAGAGTGACGTAAGATGATGTACACCCAGCTTAACTGTTAAAAACAGTACAAGAGATTATAACTTTTTTCCGTTTGTTGTTAATTCTTGTTTCATACGAACACTTATACTTGTGTTCCCTGTGCCAAAAAAATGTAATTTTCCTCTGCAGCTCCAATATAGGGCAGATCTGACATGGATGAAAGGAGCTGGATGTATCACAGAAGGAAGTCTGAATATACAACAAGCCAAAAAGGCAGGAGATTTAGTCAGTGAGGTAAGCAAAGTTCTCAGGCTTTGGTCTGTTGTTCGTTCAAAGGTTCATGCACATTTATTCCATTACATCATGTGGAATAGGTAAGGGATTCCTAACAAAGAATATCTGAGAAATGGAAAAACTGATGGGCATAATTTAGTTATTCTATAGTTTAGAAGATCCTGGGTTTTCCCTTTATATAATTATCAAAATTATCTGTGAGATAGAAATCCCCATAGTTGTGCTTCCACCTCTTTTCATTCTCCTGTCCATTTTGCAGATCAGCATTGAATTTCCATTGAGTTTCATGTGCTGCCTGAAGTACAAAGAGGCTTTAAGGAGCAGTATTGAAAAATTAGATATTTGTTAGCCATAGTTGCAAATTTCCTTGCTCCTTGGCAAGTAGGGGCTGTGACTTTCTGGAAACTTCAGCTTTTCTTGCTTTTCATTGCTTTTGCTTTATTAATTCATGGCTTTGCACTGCCATTAACCTTATGGAAGTAAACTTCCTCAGCTTCTTAGCTATGGTTGAGCAGTCTCACTAGTGCTAGGAAAACTAGAGAACAGAGAGAAGAATAAATTAGGGGAAGTTTGACAAGAATGATAAAATCCCACTTAGTTCTGGAAGGAGGAACAGAAGCTGGTTAGTTACTGGCGATCACACTCTCTGACACCTTGGGTCTCTGACATCCTCTCACTACTCCTACAAGGGGAAAAATACATGTTAGAAACAAAAGAAGAGCACTACCTCAGATCTGGTGTCTTGCTATGGGTAGACTGACATCTGCTTCTGGAGTGTGCTGTAGTAATAATCACTTCCACAACTATTTAATCCATAATGATCTGCCTTTTCAATGCAGTGCTGTGCAAGGCCAAGAGACAGCTGACAGTCACTTAAACTGGAGACTGGTGGATATTATTTTTGAGATCTCTGTTGCCATACAAAGCCTGGTATTTTGTCATTTCTTTGCAGGATGTCACTACATTGTGTTCCATGCAATGTGACAAAACATGCTGTTTTTAATCTGCCTCCCTCCCTTCCAGGTTTCTAAAATAAAGCAATGAGCACCTCTTTGAAGTGCTGAGTGCTTTTTTAACTTTTATTTTGTGTTCCCCTAGCAGAGACACAGTGTAAACTGATCTGTTCACCCATCAGTTCAAACAGAAGAATTTTTCTCCTGAAATGCCAGATAATGAAAAAAATGAATTTACACCCTTTCTAGGTGGAATGCCCCACTTCATGACTGAACTGGTAGAATAAGAATTCAATTAAAGTATACAAGAAGTATTTGCTTTGTCTCCCCTCTCACACTGTGGTCTTGAAACACAGTCCTGCATTTCCTTGTACTGTCTCAGACAAAGAAAGTATGCTTAGCTCACTGTCAAATGAGTGGTGCAAAAGGTTGAGGCAAAGACATTAATTTAAAACAGGCCTGTTCTAAAGCCTTATGCAGTCAATTGAAGTTTCCCATTCACTTCAGTGTGTTTCAGATGTAAAACAAAATGTAAAAGGAAATGAAACTATGGATGGTCTTATTTACCAAACTAAAAATATTAGTCTCTACGCACATTTGTCCATTCAGTTGGATTTTATATAAATACTGCCACCAGAGGATGAATAAAGAACAATATTTTTTCCCATATCTGAGACCTGAGCCTTGTGGAGGCCTCTCATAGCTGTTCATCCCAGAAAGACTTGACTGCAATGTCTATGCCTACCTCTGCTTTGAAAAGAGGAAGGTTTTGAGAGGATGGGGAAGATTTTGAATCCAATTCAAAATTGCTCACTCTAATTAATTATCATCTTAATAATTCAAAAATATCTCAGTAACCTATGCTCTGTGATTTGAACCACCCATGCATGTGCTTGAGAAGTCTCTTGTAAGGAAATGAGATAATGACACTGACTGTGGGGCTTATCAGCTCTCTTGGGTCCTGACTTAAGTCATACCCAGGTTGTGAACACCACTTACTGGTTGGTGTGCAACCTAGGTCCTGTAAGAGAGGTAGATAGCACATCTGGCACCAAAGATACCCATGCCTTGGCATTTGGCAAACACTTGTGCACTGCCCTGCTCACCTCAAAATATCAGCAGCAGGTAGTACTTGGAAGTTTATCTTGTTGAAACCTGTCTTAAGGCTGTCTTGGGAATTTACAGGGGACTTCTGGCTCTATCACTCATGTATTTTTTAAAAGTGATATATTTTGGGGGGGAGGGCAAGTACTATAGAAACTCTTGTGTAACTTGCTTTAATTTGCTGTAGAAAAAGTACAGGCAGAAGGCTGATGCTCTGAAGTTCACCAGTGTGGCTGACAGTTCTCAGATCAAGCATGCCAAGAAAAGCCAGGAACTTCAAAGTGATGTGAGTCCTTGACTGAATTTGTCTCTTTGCAAGTAGCTTAGGCATAATGTGGTCATTGCTGACATATGTACACCAGTGTGATGGTAAGAGAGCCCCCAGTCATGAAGCCTTGCAATATATAAAGCTTCTTCAGATTCATTCTAAGGGGTTTTATTTGTTTATTTGATTAATTCGCTCCTTGAATTCTTTGAACTAGAACAACAGCAACAAAAATCAAGCACCATTGGAAATGGGCTCCTGACTCTTGCTGCTTATCTCTTGTGTGCTGGTCAAGCTGCCTTTCTGTGTGTGCTGACATCAGAATAGTAAATCTCATAGATTTAGAGCTTTATAATAGGGACTTCTTTTTCTGTGGGTCCTAAGAAATGTAACACTTTGTGAAATGGGGCATATTTTCGGAGTTTTTCAACAGCACCTCCAAGAACTTCATGGGGTAAAAGAGAGCAGTTCATTTCTCTGCTGTCGTACCCTGGGATATAAAATGGGGATGATTTCTACTCGGATCATAAAAGGTCCTTGATGTTTTCATTCAAAGTTGCAATGTTAGTCCTCACTGGAGTATTGTGTCAGCAATTACATTTAGATCACAAATGATCTCTGCAGATTCAATTGCTTAATGTTCTTCATTTCATGCCTAGAATTCTCAGTTTCTATGTCCTATTAAAGACTTTCATTCTACCCAAGAAGTAGCTGCAGTTTAACATTGGATGAAATATGTTCTTGCATGCATTTTATATAGAGTATGAGTTGCTGTCAGCTTTATAGCTAGATAAGTAGCTAACTTTGGGAAATAAAATTGCAGTATCCTGATATATGTGCTGTTTCACAGCTTCCTTGGAATTTACCCATGAGTAGTTTGGTCAACCTGACTCTGTAGGTCAGTTTTTCACTCCTTATTTAACAGAAAAGTTCAAGATGTTAAAGAATAACTTTCCCAAATAAGTTAACCCTTACAAATCCTTGAATATTTGGGATGTTTTAACCAGTATTCCTTCAACATTAAATGTTGACTTCAACATTAAATACTGCTTGTTGACCCTGCTTTGCTTCCTGTGGACAGGTGGCCTACAGGTCAGGGAAGGAGCAGTTTCTTCATCAATACACCATCAGCAAAGATGACCCTGTCTTCATGCTGGCCAAAGCAAATGCTGCCAATATCAGTGAGGTACTGTGTGATTTCCTCACTCCTGTGAACAGTTACACCTGCTGTGAAATACTGGTTCTGTAGGTTCTTTCTCAGAGAATCATGTTTTAGATATAAAAACTTAAAATTTAATTCCATGCTCCTAATAAACAGCAGTCACATCTGCTGTTCTGAAGACTTGCCACTTCTAGAGTTTGAAGCTGTGCACTTTTGACATGTTTCCAGGTGAGTGGCACACTGACAGTTTCAGTGGAACCAGTGGGATATTGGGGGGTTGCAGTAATCACAGTATCCACAGTTACAGGATGTAAAGGAAGACACCAGGATCTGATCTGTAGCCATATGGTTTCTGGGCATGGAGAGTAGGAGGGACTCATTACTTGAGAGCTTTCACTGTGACTATGGAACAAACAGAATGGATTGATGGTAATAAAGAAACTGTGCTGTTGTCATCTCTTTAGAAACTCTACAGGAGTAGCTGGGAGAAGCAGAAGGAAAAAGGATTTGTGCTTCGTTTGGATGCTTTGTCATTCTTGACAGCTAAGGCAAAGAGAGATCTGGCAAGTGATGTGAGTATGGACTCCATCAGCCTTCTTCTTCTTAGGACAGCTGACAGTCCAGGTTGCTGCTGGTGTTGGGGATGTGTCACATCCCTCAGTGCCCTGAGCCACCCTCACTCGATTCATGCTAAGGAGCGATGGAGGAGTTGTCTGGGTGATTGGCATTCTGTAATTAGTCAGAAGGTTTGCTCTGAGCAATTCAGAGCTTTTCCCCACATGCTGACTGTGTTTTCCTATTCTCATTTTGACCCAAGGGTGAATTTTAGAACTCAAAATGAAGTGGAAATCTCCTGTGAAACATCATTACTTACTACATCTATGCCTGGCCAGAAAATTCCTGAAAGAACCTTCTGACCTCTGTGCCTAAAGAATGTTGTTTTTCCCAGAGAGAACAAAAAAGAAAATATTTCTTGAATGTTTTTGTGAACATATTATCAAGAAAGGGCTTATTCTTTATAAACACTAATTTCTAAGGCATTCCAGTTCTCTTTTGCAAATGATCCTCTTGCTTGTATTGAGGACCCAGCATGCCACACCACTGACAGTTCACTGCTTTACTCCCAGTAGAGCTGTCATCTTGGCAGCTTAAATCATTTACTCTTGGTCTGTTTTCTTCTTCACAGGTTAAATATAAGGAAGGTTATGAGAAGATGAAGGGTAAGCTCATTGGAGTGAAAGCTGTGGAGGAAGATTCGCAGATGGCTCATTCCCTGCAGATGTCAAAGTTGCAGAGTGATCTGGAATACAAGAAGGCCTTTGAGGGCACAAAGAGCCAGTTCCAGATCCCCATGGATATGGTTAACCTTGTTCATGCCAAAAAGGCTCAGAATCTGGCCACAGATATAGGATACAGGACATCTCTCCATCAGTACACAGCCCTGCCTACTGACAGGAGAGTGGCATGGGCCAAGTGGGCCTACGGATTGCAAAGTGATGTAAGTCCACAGCCTCACATATTTCAATAACCTCTCATCCAGCCCTTCCTCAGCCCCACTTAGGGCTGACTTTCTTCAGACATTTATGCTTGTAGTGCCATGACATCTTTATGCACCTAATTTTTCAGCTATTAAACAGTGAATATTAACAGTGAATATTAACCACTTATTTCCTCCAGAGATACATTTAAGTTGTGCAGTGTTTTAAGGAGGGTTATAACTCCGTTTATGAGCATGGCTTCTTCAAAGCCTACTTCAAATGCTAATAAAACACTAGGATTCCTATATGATGTACAATTATTTTTGTTTCCTGATGTGCAGGGAGGTTAAATAATGTATGGTGATAAAATTGGTGATAAAATTCCATATGGAGACCACATGTTCAGCTGTAATCATCAGATGAACTGTCTGATACTGTAAACAGTTAAGTTAGACTTTCCATTCTGAGGCTGTAAGTCAGAACTTTTCAAGGAGACTGAGATGGAAATGTGTACAGGCCTTGTTGACTGCTGAAACCTTTGTGACATCTTTGAGAAACCTGACTTGCAGCCAAGCATTTGAAATTCGGTAGTGTTGGCAGGAGAGATTTTGTGAGGAAAGTGAAAAGTGCTCCTGTACTCTTCTTCCTTAAAGACACATGGAAAAACAACAAAAACCCCTGCTTTCACTCCAGTGAAACAAAAGGGTATGATTTGGGAAATGCTAAGCATCATTTTCTTTTTTTTGCAAGTCATGGATGATCTTTTAAAAAGTGCTCCATATACAATAAAACTGAAATTAGAGTAAAAATTGCAAACAACAGTAAAGTGTAGACCGCTTTTAAAAATTACCTTGCAAGGCATATTGCATAACTGCTGGTGAGTCCTTATACTTCTATTTCTTTCTGTTTTTTTTTTTTTTGCTTTCCTTGCAACTATGCAATAGTGAATAAAACAAAAGCAGGTGCTAATTTGACTTCATTGTTGTTCTGGAGATGGCTGAATCCTTTAATGGCATTTTAAGTGTATGAACACCAACAATAGGACATTTTCTTTCCTTTGTCAGAACCGATACAGAGCAGATTTGAACTGGATGAAAGGAGCTGGATGGATAGCCACTGGGTCATTAAATGTGGAACAGGCTAAGAAGGCAGGAGAACTCATTAGTGAGGTGAGATTTCATGACAGCATGTAACAGAATTTGCTGCATAATGTTTGCAAAATGTCTGTATAAAATTAAAATAATTTCCACTCAAAGGGGAAAGAAAAAGGCATACCACATGAAAGCCCTCAAAACCAGGGATAGGACTGGTAATTAGAGGGAAACCAGATACCAAACACATACCAGTAGGAGTCCATATAGCCTTTGCAAAAACAAAGTAGGTGACAAATGATATTATGAATAATAATGGCAATCAAACAGTGCTCAATTGCTACCCACTAGCCCACCTTTTTAATGAAGCAAAACAGGAGAGATGATGAAAAGATGGAGCCACTGGACCCAGAACCTTCTTTTATAACAGATACATGTTTCCTTCTTGCTCATTTTTCATATATATTCATGCTAGCTATTGAAATTCACATAGATGTCTCTGTCTGTAGCTATCAGCCCAAGTAGTTTTCATCCTTATTTCTCCCTATAACCAATATCACTTACAGTCGAAGGCAGACTCTAGAATACTTTATGCCTGTCCCATGAGACCTTCAAATGAAGTTCTGGTGGAAATGGTTAAAAGGTTCATAGAATTCTGTTTCTGTTATTTCAGAGTTATTTCAGTTATTTCTGTTATTTCTGCTGGCCAAATCTGCTGCTGTAAGAGGTTGAATCTTGTGATTTTTCAATAGCTATGATGCAGGAATCATGTGTCCATTCAGTCTGCGACGTCTCAGAAAAATAGTCATCCTTTCACCACTGACTGATTGCTAACACTTTTTTTTTCCCCCATGTAATCATCCATTGTGAAGAAGGATGGTTTTTTTAGACACAATAAATGAGATCCTCAGCTAGTGTCAAGCAAAGTAGCCTTATAAAAGCTGGTACAGTAATGCCAGCTGGAACAGTAACTGTGAATCTGTATAGGTATTCCATTTGGATGTTACAGTAGTGAGAACTGCTGAGTGGAAATTTGACCCCCTAGGTTGTTCATCTCAACCTTATAGTGAGTACTAAGTAATGTTAGGTTGCTGTGAGCCTTGTCCTTTCTTACATATAGTGACTAGTCCTTCTAATACTGCTAAAAAGCAATTGCCAGAATATAATCTCTAGCCATTTTATGCAGAGATGTTCTGGTCAGCTCTGCTTTGTCTCCAAATCTGATTAAGACAAGGCATAAACCACTTTTGTTCCCTGTTAAACTCAGTAAGATTGCTCATTTTAAGATATTACTTTTGGAAACCAAACCATTATTTATAACTTATAATACTTTAAAGTGCTTATGTGTTTTACGTTGGTATTTTTAGTCTTTGAAGGGTGAAGATGTTGCTTCAAATAAACTTCTTCCGGCCACAGCTCAATTTAAAGGAAAATGATGAGCCATGAGTTTATCTCAGGCATTTGGAAAATTTAGTATGTGCTATTTGGAGAAGTGATAAGGGTATTAATGGATTTAAGACAACTCCTGCAGGAGGCAAGCTTTTAGTGACCTGGCCAAATGGAAAAAGCGTCATTTTTCCATTGAACTGCCTACACCTTAATTATGTATACATAACAAGACCAAGAAGCTTTCAGAAGCTACTATGAGTTCTTAACAGCAAGCAAAATTAATATCATTATCTAGAAGATATGCTATAACAATTAGGTACAGCATCAATGGCTGCACAGATTTGCTGCAAGTTTAAGGAGGCAACCTAAACCCCTAAACAATAAGTAAAATAATTGCTATTATTAACACACTACAAATGTCTGTCATTTCTTGCTTAAAGGAACTATAAATTAAAAATACAATCGATCATACTCTGTTTGAAGTAATGTAGAAAAGATTTTAAAATCCTGAGTCCTAGAGTATTTAGGTAAGCAGAACTTGATTTTGAAATCTTTTTCTTATATTTAAAGATTAATATTAATTGGCAAAAGGTTATTGTTAAATTGAAACAAATATTAATCTGAAAGTACCTAAGACATAAAGATGAGGAAAGAGGAATAATAATTATGTTCACAAATTCACTCTAATCTCCAGCAACCTATGATTTTTCTCTTTCAAATAGCATGAAAGAGCAGCACAAAATTCACAGCTTTGATCTTTTTCTGCTCAACAGAAGAAGTACCGTCAGCATCCATATGCTTTGAAGTTTACCAGTATTAAAGACACTCCTGAGATGATCCAGGCTAGAATTAGTTATAACCAGGCTGTGGATGTAAGTTATAATGTATATACATTATGATTATAAGAGTGGTATCCTCTTTGAACGACCTGATTGAAGCACTGGCTTTCTCTCTTTTTCTTTCTCTGAGATTATCCTTGGGAACCATGAAACTTCTGAATTCTGGTGTGGTGCATCCCACAAAGAGCATGTTTCTAACTTGCACTGGGAAGAGTTCCCACAGAAATGAATGGGATTTTCATACAGAAAGCACTTTCTGTCCCATTTATTTTCAGAAATAAAATTTAGCAGTGAGACTGACCTTTGACCTTTAAAGAATTTTGGCCTTTTGATATTCATTAAGGAAGAACATGTTTGGGGTTCTTTCCCTTTTTCAATCAGATCTTTCAAATTTCAGTTTCTGCATATTCTTTGGAAACAAAATGTAAGGCAGCATGACAAGGAAGGAAAAATAAATTATTTCAAGCTGTCATCTTGCTGAGAGAGAAATCCAGGAGGGGAAGCCTTAAAGGGAAGAATTGAGGCTGTTTGGTGTTTAAACATGTTTATTTTTAATAGAAGAGCGATTTAAAAATATTGTAGACTTAACTGGGATAATACAGGAGTGAATAATAAGCAAAAGTCACTCAAAAAAGACAAGTTTCAAACATGAGAGGATGTTTTATTGTGAAAATAGATATTTTTAAAGTGAAGGAGAAGATGAAAGACTTTGTGTAAAACACATGCTATTGTAATACTTTTGGTGTCTGTGCCTTTGGTTTAATTAATAAGATCCAAAAGGCTTACATCTCAGGCAAGATAAATATAAGTCATTTTGTTCCACTGAGCCACAGTCAAAATCAGTCTGGTGCTCTACTTCTTCACACATGGAGTTCTCATTAATTTTCCCCTTACAGAGCTGCAATACAAGTGGGCCCAGCTGCTAAAAAAGTGTCAGACAGGTGAAATGGAGGGGTCCATTCTAATCTGGAGGGTCTCAAACTCTCCTGCAGAAATAATAGCCTGGGAAAGGCAAATCAGGTGCTCCAGACATGGGTCCCATCTAAAGCCAAAAAAAGGTGTCTGTCTGTACCTGTCTGAAAGATATGGTGTCAATGTAAGAAAAAAACTAGGCTAGCAAATAAAAACAATATGAGAAAGAGAACTCTGCATAGCCATTGCAGGGGAAGTTCCAGCTCCAGTTAATTGCATAGAACTCCTCTTATCTGTCTGCAGACATCTGAAAGTTATCTGGTCCTGGGCCAGCTCTGTGTTCTTCCTTCAAGGGTTGATGGGAGTGGCACACACAGACACCTCTTCTATAATGGGATAAATCACCTTCTGAGGTGTTTAAATCTCTTCCCATTGACTATTGAGCACCCCTTTGCAACTAACTCTGGAAATAAATTTGGAATAATTGCACAAATAATTACCATCCCATTTATCAGCTAAAATTGAACACCTTTGGAGAGGTGTTTGGGGATCTTCAACTCCCTGTATTTCTGTGGAATTTCGAAGTGTTAGTGGGCTACTCATTGCTGCACACCCTTAAGCACTACTGTTTATTTTTCTTCTCCCCACTCACATATGTTAGAAGTTTTATCAAATTAATATTCAAATATCTGAATTTTCATATACATTGATTTCCACACTCAAAACTTCAAGGAGCTCCTCTCTAGCATACTCTAGCTAATAAGTGTATCAGACTCCCAAAGCCTTTTGAATCCATTTTGACTGATACAATTACCTGTATTTATTAATGCCTCTGCTGCTCTTCTGTAGTGTTTGCTTTCCATAAACTTAATGTTTTTGTTTGAACTAATGATTGAACATGTAGAGAGTACTTGCTACTGAAATTCATCTCTGTTTGCAGAGGCTGTACAAGGAGCATGGAGAGAGTGTAAAGCATCAATATACACCAACGACAGATCTTCCTGAAATCCTTCAGGCCAAATTAAATGCTATGAACATCAGTGAGGTATAAACCTGACCTTTAATATTTTAAAGGAAAGTGTAAATGTTGATAGTGCTTTGCTGTTTGTCCTAAACAGGAAATTGTACTAGTTTTCTTTCCTTTCCCTAGTATATGATCATTCTAAGGTCTAAATATTTCTGAAGTAATGTGGGAATTTCTTATCCAAATTTCTTATCCAACTTCACCTACATTAGAAAGATTAAGAATGAACAAACAAATAGTCTTTTATAATGGACATTTGTCTTGTGATAATTCCTGTTCTGCATTGATAGTTTCATTTGTGTTTGCCCTCTGCATTGGAATAGAATGAAACTCATGTGGTAACGTTTCTAGGGTCTTAACAATGCTGCAAATGTCAACCCTCTGAACAGCAACTCTTCTTTATTTCTGTTCCATTTTTCCTAGACTCATTACAAGGAGTCCTGGAGAAGGATGAAGGATGGTGGCTATCAGCTGAGACTGGATGCCATCCCCTTCCAGGCAGCAAAGGCTTCTGGTGAAATCATAAGTGATGTACGTGAACGTACTGCTGATACTATCCAGCAGGACATGTCAGTCACTCCAGGTTGTATCTGCCCTGCTGAGTGACTCCTGTTAGAAACAGCATGTCCAGCCACCTCTGCATCTCGGAGACATCTGGCCTCAGACTAGTTAGTAGTGCTTTTGGGGGTGCAGCCACAGTGAGGTGTTACTGGTAAATAAGCAAAGGAAGGTTTGTGTAAGCAAAGCTGAGCAGTTCACCTGCTGCAGTGACTGGACAGTTATAGGGATTGCAGTTGGGTGAGGTCTTTCTAGAACCCAATAAAGCTTCATTCAGATGTATTATCATACTGAATATTGCCAGAATTTACTGTATTATGAAAACCCCTTTATTCAGGTTTTAACAGCTGGACCAATACTTCTCTTTACTCCTACCCATATTTCTCTTCCTACTTCCTTTTTAGCACAAATATAAGGAGGCATTTCAGAAAATGAAAGGGCAGATGGCTGGCTCGTGTGGCCTGGATGGTGACATTCGTATTGCTCATTCAGTCCATGCAACATCTCTGCAGAGTGATGTAAGTACAAGGAAGAATATTGAATTGTTTTCCTAGCTGTGTATCATTCCTCAAGGAAGATGCACTTAGCTGTGGACTAGCTGTGGAATAGCCTACTTATTTAAAACTTAGGGCTTTCTGTCCCACTTTCCAGATATTTTAATATAATCATGATATTCTTGCCATTCTTCTCCGTTATTTACAGTAACATTAATTTGACAGTAAAAGGAGCCTGTGTTCTAGCACACTCCCCTGCTTCATACCACTGCTGACTATCACAGAATATTTTGCTCTATGAAAGCATCACTCAGAGGCAGGTTTAATTGAGAATTAGCACTGATCTTTGTACAGAAGTAAATTAAATTAGTTATTCAGCGTTTATTTTCAATTTATTGCTTTCCTGAAAGACCAAAGGATGAATGAATTTATGGAATTTCAAGTCGAACTTTTTTGGTTGGGGAATGGTTCCCACCTGGTCTTGACATGTGCTAAGAATCACATTATTTGTTGTTTGCTTATAAGAATTGTAACTCCTCAGTGCATTTTGAAGACTGTGGCTGGATCCAGAAGGCAGTGAAATATATGGGAGTGTGCTCATGGTTCTCAGAAGTGGTGGTCTTGTAGCGATGGCAGGCTTACACAAGCAGATA
Organism: Illadopsis cleaveri; assembly: GCA_013399915.1. Lineage (NCBI taxonomy): Eukaryota > Metazoa > Chordata > Aves > Passeriformes > Timaliidae > Illadopsis > Illadopsis cleaveri. The sequence goes on along the minus strand of VXBB01000859.1, from coordinate 180,532 downwards.
ATAGAAAGTGTCTGAAGAATTCATCCATCTCTCAAGTTACTCCAAGTCATTTGATGACCACTAATAACTCTGGATGTTCATTATCCAAATAAACAGCTTGAACATCTCAAATTTGCATAATCTGATTGTGAAGTGTCATATGAAAAAAAGTTCTTTGAAGATTTCTGCGCCTTTCTTCTCCTGGATAGAGACAATAAGTGAAAAAAACCAACCCAGCACTAAATATTAGTCCAAAATTATGAAACTAAATTGGTCAAATCAACAAATATTTTTACCTGAGGGTTTGTTCTAACTCTAATATAAATAAGGCTGCTTGCCTATTTTACTCAGGCTGTACCTGCCCCTTTTTGTGGCACTTTCTAAAAATGCAGTGAATTAGGACTTCTTGTGTTAGTTTAATTAATTTTATAGATTCAATGTATCAAGTTAAAAAAATTAAATGAAGATATAATTTTAGCTTAATGGAATATAATATAGATGGCTACTTTATGATGAAGAATAGGCTGCCACATATTCTAATTATAATTATTGATCTTTCACAGTATGTTTAAACAAGTTAGGGAAGTTGTTTTAAAAAGAATAATTTATACTGCAAAATGGAAGAAATACAAGGAACGTCTCTTCTGATCAAAACCTGAATTTTAATTACTTTGCAGTGTTATCTATGTGATCTGTTTCTCATCTGATAGGTGAAGTATAAGCAAGGTTTTGAGGACATAAAGTCTCACTTCCACCTGCCACTGGATATGGTGCACTTGGTGCATGCCAGGAGAGCCCAGTCACTGGTGAGTGAGCAGGAGTACAGGCAGCTGCTGCACCAGTACACGGCTTTGGCTGACGACGTGAGGCTGCGGTGTGCCAAGAACGCCTACAAACTGCAGAGTGAGGTAATTGCAGAGTGCCCCAGGGATATCTCCCTGTTGGTTCTGGTGTGAGACAGTTGTGCTCCAACTCATTGACAGCTGGCAGCATGTGTTTGACCAGCAGCTGAGGGATAAACAATGGCTGTTCCCCCTTGATTACGTGTAGGAATGAGACAGTTATCTTACTGGGCAGTGGAACAATGTGTGTGATCACACTACTCTGAGAGATCAAGTCTAGTAGTCTTTGATGGTTGGGTAGAGATGGGTTTGCAAGTGAGGATGATTGGACTGTTGGTAAAAATGCCCTTTTTAAGGTCTTTCTAACAATGCAAACCCTTTACCAACTGGTATTTACAACTTGGTTTGGATCTAGATGAAATTTCATGTGAACTTTCACAAGAAACATTTGATTTGTAAGACACTTATAAGCTCTGGCACAAAATGTATCCACTGAAATTCTAAGGATAAGTTTAACTCCCTATGTAGCCTTGGGTAAAATTAACTAGATAATGCCTCACAAATCTCTAAGCAGAGCCTTGAGGAAAGGGCTTTTCATAGATCACATTGTCCCTGCAGACCTCACAAGGGGCTGTATATTAAAAACATACCTAGCTACAAAATGCTATAGTGTATTACCTTTACACTTTCAGCCAACAGACTTAGAGATGACAGACTGTGTCCAAACAAGTGTAACATGATGCCAGCTTTGTTGCCCTAATTTGGGTGAAACATATATAATCAGAGATTCTGAGGCAGGTTTTCATCCATCCTACTCCTCGTCTTCTCATTATCAAATGAAATAATATTGTTGTAATGTGTTTACCAGGAACCTATTGGTAATTTTTGAAAAATTTGTATTTACAGTGAGTCCCTGCTAGGTTTGGTGGTCTGGAAAATATTTTAATGAAGCATATGCAGTGGTTCAGTGCTATTTTTCCTTAGTGTTCCTTGCTCATATTATGACCATTCAGAACTGTTAAAAATCAAGGCCAGTTTGTCTGCAGTTTCTCTTACTTAAAAGAGAAAGAGAAAATATATTTTCTTATATTTTTATAAACTGGTTTTATTTTCTGTATATTTATAAATGAATAATATCTAGCTGTGATTTATGTATAATATATGAAGAAAATTCATGTACCTAGAAAAGGTTTATTCAAGGTTACAGATGGAAGATAGCAGCATTTGGCGTTCATGAGGCTCAGTAGTCCTCGGAATCCTGCATCTGTGCTATAGATCTGTCAGGGCTGTATTCACACAGACACATTCAGAAACACAAGATCTTAGGGCAATGTGTACGAACTCTCTGTGGTAGATACTAATTTTAATGGATTTATTGTATATTTTTGGATGAATAAATATAGGGCATCTCAAATGCAAACTCATAATTACTTCTGCTTGGTTTTCCTTAGAATTTATATCGGTCTGACATGAACTTTATGCGAGGCGTTGGATGTATTACTCCAGGGACCCTGGAGATTGAAGGAAAGAAGAAAGCTTCTGAACTCATCAGTGAGGTAACAAAAGAGGGTTTTGATTTCTTCGCTACGAACAAGAGTTTGCCAGATGTCTTTCTATTAGACTGGGCTGGCAAAGTGACTCACTGGATAATGCCAGACTCCCTCCCCTTACGTTTGATCATTCCACTTGTGTCCAAACTGCAGATGGGTGAACCTGATGGAGTTTTAGGCTTTGCAAACTTTTCTAACTTATTTTGCAAATCTTTTCTCTTGTGATTCAGACCCAGGAGGTCGTTATTTTGTGTTATTTATTTAGGAATTTAAATGGGCTTTTTCAACTACAACTAAAGCTGTGCCTATCTGTAATGAGTACCTTGTACTATTTCTCCAAAATCAGAATGAGCTGTGCAGTGCCCAGAATATTACAGGGTCCTCATCTCTACTGCTTTACAGTCAGTCTATTTTTCACCTGCTGCTTTGTGTGCTGTTTTTCTCCCTCTGTAACTGGATTTTTATTTCATCTGTTATGTTCTCTTCATACAGTCTCTCCTAGTTTCAAATCTTGCTTTTTTTGTCCATATTCACATAGATGTGAAATGAGAAAAAGTAGGAGCTGTGTTCTAGGGAAAAAAAATCCCTGCTTGCAGTGATTTTGCAGTTGTTTTGTTCACAATTCTGACATCAGAGCACAGGCCAGGTGAAACCTTTTTTTCCTCACAAAAAAATACAGTGGGCTTGTCCAGATCCTTCTCTCTCCGGACTGAATTGCCTTTGCTGTAATTCTACTACCCTGGGCTAATGACACCAAGGGATGAAATAACCTCATTACTGTTTTCAGCATATTCAGCATGGCAGCACTTTCCTTTCACATTTTATTCCTTATTTACTTTTCATTTCCCCTGTGAGACTTGAATGCACCTAACTCAGAATGGCAAAAGGTAAATTAGTCTAAGGATTAGTAGACAAACTAGAGTTTTAAGCACAAGAAGAAGTACTAGACCATTGGAATTGGAAAAAAATCCCTTATCTGACAAGGCAATTTACTTATTCTGCTCATTTTTCCTTGTGTGTGAACTCAGAGTAAATATCGTCAGCAGCCACATTCCTTCAAGTACACATCGGTGACAGACTCTCCTGGCCTCCTTCATGCAAAATTCAGCAATATGATTGCTAATGAGGTAGGCTCTCCTAACGTGAATCAGAAAATACGCTTTTCAAAATGCAGCAAGCTGGGGATGGGGAACTGGGAAAGAGACAAGCCTGTTCTGAAAGCAAAATGCATCAAAAAAAAAGTGAAAGCGTCACTGATTTGTGCCTTTTCACAGTTAGATTACTTTTTTTTTTTTGTTGCCTAACATTTAATACCATTTTCAATCGATCTCTATCAAAAAGCTCACAAAGTATCCATATAACAGAGTTCCATTATCAAGTTTTTTGCATGAAACAGAGACTCAAAAATCAGGACTGTGGAGTGTTCTAGAGGGAGCTCATTTGCATAGTATGATCCACCTTTGAGGGCTCCTCAAAGAGCCTTTTCCTTTTTAGAAAGCATTACTTTTCTAAATTCTGAAAAAACAAGACAAACCTATAGAAAAATTATCAAAATAATATATAATAACTTGAAGAAAAAATTCAAGCTAGAAAACATGCCCAGTCTACCAGAAATGCTTGCCTTTTTATTTCACACACATTCATGATGCCCTTGACATTCTTAGGTCTACTTTTGTCCTGCTGGGAATGTAACAATGCAAGGCTGAGAATGTAGTGGTTTGGCATCATCATATATTTATAAAAATTAGTGTAAATGTCCTTTATGCCTGGCAAAAGCCCCACATCTTTATGCCCAGAAAAAAGCTTTGCAATTTCAATGACATACTCAGCTACTTTCAGTGACGGCTGACTACAGTTGTCACAATCATTAACAACTTAAGTACTGCTGTTGTATTATTGAAACAAGAGAGAAAATTAATTTCAGTTGTCTCTTTGATCTCTTTTCTAGCGCCTGTATAAAGCAGCAGGAGAGGACAGTCGGCATCACTACACACCAACGCTGGGTCTGCCGGAGTTTACACGGGCAAGAATAAATGCAGCCAACCTCAGTGATGTAAGAATTTGTTCTGTATTTCTTACAACTTATTTCAGATGCAGGATGAATTGTGCAGTGGCAAGGAAGATGGATAAGTAGAGGAAATTTGAGGTCTATTCTATTTACGCTTTCCCTGATATGATTATAATGATATTTATCTCCATTAGGATATATACGGTTGTGAGTAAATTAAATCTACATGAAGAACGAGACATGTTTTGTCTGAGTTAGTAGGATTTCCCAAAGATAATTGAAAAAAAAATCCTTTGATTATAAAGAATGAGACTGTAACACAGAATAACAAATGAAAGATGGTTCCTTTGTTTGTTCCTTTGTGCATTTAAAAGTAAAGCAGCAGTCTACATGTGCCTTTCCTACTTTAGGCAAAATACAGAGAATCTTGGCATAATCTACGTGCTCAAGGCTACAAGCTGACAATGGAAGCACTCCCGTTCCAGACTGCCAGGGCCTCCAGAGAAATTGCCAGTGATGTGAGTTGAATGATTCAACCTCCCTTCTTGCCTAATTTCTGTTAACTTCATGTAAAACAATGTCTAAAGCAGATTTTACTGAATTAAAGCAACTCCATAACCATGTGAGACAAGTGTGAGACAGAATATATTACTTATGAATGAGATTCTTTGTGTGAATTAGGAAAAAAAAGAAGAGGAAGAATCGCTGCTAATCGGGAACCAAGCCAGGTTAAACATCTTCCAGTGGGAAATGGCAAATGAACTAAAGTACTTGCAAACAGAAAAAACAGGGATTCTGGTCTTTTTCAGGCTTTTGGCTCCTCATGTTATAAAATGCCCACTAACTCCGTCCACTCTGCTTTGAGCTGACTTTTGGAAGTGTTTAGTGTTTCCAAATTGAAATGAAGTCAGAAAAAGCTGAGAATTCTTTGAATCTCCAAAAATCAGGAGATACCTGCCTGGCTAGGAAGTAAAAATCAGTGCAAATTCCTGTAAATATGTGTCCCCTTAACTTCTAAAATAGAGGAAACAAGTCATCTTATCTTCATAAATATCCTGTCATTTGGATTGTTGTTTGCAAAACACTCAGACATGGTGGTGCCCATTTCTCAGAAAGCCTAAGTTCATCCCTCCTTCACAAGATATTTAATAAATTCTAGGAAGATGGAAAAATTCTTCATTTTGTGTAGTATTTAGTTGCATACTTTATCTCTAATGTGATAAAATATTAATATATTTCACATGTGTTTGTTTAATGAAGCAACCATTTCTAGTTGTAATTTCTGATATATACTTAACCATATTTTGCAGAGTGCCTTTGGTTACAGTTTCAGATCTGCTCTAGAGGGTACAAGTCCATAATAGAATTACATCCACTTACAACAGATCTGAATTTGGCCCTTCATCTTGGAAGCACTTTATAAACATTAGATGCTGTAATTTAATCCCTGCAACTCTCTTGTGTGGTAGATAAGTGTTATTATCCCATTTCAACTACATTATGAACTCTTCAGGGCCCAGGCCTTCCCTTTAAAGTTCTAAGCACCCTGTTGATGCTATATAAATAAGCATTATCCTCATCATCACTATTTCACAGAGAGGATAAATGCAAGATCACAGGGAGAGTCATAGTCCCAGCTAAGATGAGAATGAGGAGTTGCTGGTTCTTATTCTTTCCAGGAAAACTGAATTTACTCTTTAAAATAGCTGGGTGGCATTTGCAAATCTGAAGGCTACAGAGTGCACGGTGTTTTGCTTTTGTATGGATTTTTTTCTTCTGTCTTTTGTTTGTTTCTTTCACATTCTCATTCCTAGTGATGGGAATAAAATTCTCAGAGAGATAATAAAACACATGATTTTAGGTTAAACATGATAAATGTTTTGGGCATGTTCAGAAAATGCAATGAGATGCACTAACTTTAATGTTGCAGCTCCTGTGGTATTTAAATTTGATAGCAGTGAGATATTCAAACAATTGCTTTCTAGTGCTACATACATTGACTGGCTTTACAAAAAACATAGATGTTTCAGTAATTGATCTTATCTGGAATAGCTGGTCTAAGTTTGGCACATTTTCACTTTTACCCTTTTTCTAAAATTTTTAGTACCAATATAAACACAATTTTGTGATGGAGAGAGGAAAATGCATTGGTGCCAGAAGTGTCCTGGATGACGCCAGGTTGCTGCACTGCTTGCGTGCTGCCAAATTACAGAGTGAACAAGAGTATAAGAAGGGATCCCAAGACGTGTGGTCTCAGTTTCATCTGCCCATGGACATGGTCAATCTTGTCCATGCCAGGAAAGCTCAGGCCTTGGCGAGTGATCAAGATTACAGAAAGAAACTCCATGAATTTACGGCACTCCCGGAAGACATGAAGATGAAGTGGGCCAAAAGAGCCCACATGCTACAGAGTGAGGTAAAATCTTTCTTTTGGAGCCTACCAGCATGTACTCCTGAGCCTGCCTAGAGAGAGATAGGATAGGATGTGAGGGAGAACCTCAGGGCTTGGCTCTTGCCTGTAGAGCCCCAAGTCAGGAGACCAGACAAATGGTGATGGTTTTACCTGATACCCTCACTGCCTAGTAGAGTAATGTACAGCACACATGAGTTAGTTGATTGTCATGGTCTTTTAACATATAGGGGAGAACAATAATGAAAAATGGATGACTGGATTAAAGTCACACAGTGCGACACCCTGACTCTTGAAGTGAAGTCAGGATTGTTGGGATTGCAGGCACTTAGCTGACTTTCACTTTTTATTGGATCTGCCTGATTTTCTTTAATAGATTAGGAGGTAAAAGCAAGCCTTTAATGTGAGTAAAGAAAGAGTAATGTGTCCTCCTAGAAATGGGGTTAACGAGGAACCATGAACCAGATGAAATAATTAGTATTCCTGACTGGAACTCACCTCATAAAATTATTTCAAAAGAGGTTTTTTAACACCCAGTACAAACAGGTTATTACTTACTGCTTTGAGTCATACTAATTCACTTGTGGGGCCTTCTCTTGTAACTTGCATATGATACATTATTTAATTCCTGGTGGAACGAACAAATGCAAACAGTTTGGCTTTACGATCTGATATGTGCATGGCAAATGAAAAACCTCAAAACGTGAATATGAACCAGGGAGATTTTTTAAAAAACCTTAATAGCTGTGGATACAAAACTGATAGTTAATGATTTTCATTTTTAACAGCATAGCTATAAATCAGACCTGAACTTCATGAAAGGAGTTGGTTGGATGGCTCTGAGATCTCCGCAGATAGAAAGTGTAAAGAAGGCTGGAGAGCTCATCAGTGAGGTAACTGATAAATCTTTCATGGGATAGCAAGTCTGTAGGAATTGTTTACCATCAAGGCTCCTCGTTACATGACACTTACGAATGTAGCTTATCATTTCCTTTTGATGTGGGAGCCTGTTTATACAAGGTGTAAGTTACCAAGAAGCAGTACAGGAGACGCAAGTCCACTGTGTGACACCTGCTGAATATTTTCCATTCCAAATGAAACACAAGAGTATAAGCAAAACATGTAGCAATAAATAAATGCAGGAAACTCCATTATGAAATTCTAAGCAGGTGGTTATGGAAGTTGTATAGAAAGATACAGCACTGACAACCACACTGAAGGGGCATTTGCCTGCTCAGTATCATGCATTAATGGAGAAAAATTATGAGCTGTCAAAAGTGTAGTGTTCAAAAGCTTTTTGCATGTGAATTTTTAGTGGGAAGTCCTTTGCGCACACACACACATAGACACACACACAAAAAAGTTCTGTGCCTGATACAAAGGCATCCCCAGTCCCTAGCTGAAAGAGCAACTGAGACTAAAGCAGAACGGTGGCTTCAGGAAAGTGTCTTTTATATTTTACCCCAGTTATCACACTCTTGGAGTTGTCATATATCATTAACAGAAACATCTGGTATTTTCTTTCCTTTGTTTGTTTTTGTTGCCTCCTGCCCCTCTCAGATAAAATACCGTCAGAAGCCAGAAAGTCTGAAGTTCACTGCTGTGGTTGACTCTCCAAGTTTGATTCATGCCAAAAACAGCTACCTCCGGTGCAATGATGTAGGTTTCATTCTAACTGATAACTGATCTTAACTTTTGCTGTGCCATAGTGCATAAAAGAATTGATCTTGACATTACTTCCAGTATCTTCTGCATTCAATGACTTTTGGCCCCACAGAGACTGTACAAGGCTGGAAGTTCTGAAGACAGGCACAGGTACACCCTGCCTCCTGATCATCCGGATTTTATCCGAGCCCGCCAGAATGCTCTTTACATCAGTGATGTGAGTAAACCTTCTCCTTTGAGGACCTGACTTGGTAAACTTGTTTGGGAATAAAATCGTTCATGTATGTAGAAGCCAAGTTCTCTGAGCCTGACCAGAACTAAAAAAAGCCAGAGGTAGTGAACAGCCAACATGTTGCTAGGTTTGGGCTGGAAAAATTAAGAAAAGTCTGCTAATTTTCATTTTGAGAATTCACTTAATTTTCTGGAGCAATCAGCTGTTATTAAGGATTTCAAACCTTCATTATAGATATGATTAGTTACAAATTGAAAACTTTTTGGTTTTGTTTGGGTGGGGGAGGAGGGAGAACCCTCTTTCCTAGACTATATATACTACCTTTCTGAAGGACTTTCTGTAAGACTGTATTGGACTGATCCTTTCGGCATAGTTGTCATCAATCTGGATGTAACTGAATCAGCGAGTGGAATTAGTTTAAAGAGAATTTGTTTCCACATTATCTCATACAGAGGAACTCAGTCTATTCCTAATGTCCTGTTCCCTGACTTAATAGTTGTTGTCTTTACCTGTAGGGTCAGAATGACCTTAGTTTGTAAGGAGCTTTGAGATAGGTGAAAGAAACAAGTAGAAATTACATATTAGTGGATTTTGTGCTTCTTTTCCTATGGTCACAAACCCCAGAAGGGAGGAATCAAAGACTTAAAGAAAACAAATTAATAAAATCAGAAAGGGACAGCCAAAAGTGTCAGCTAAGATACCATGGCTGTGTAGTAGGACCTGCAGACTGGAAGTTATTTTAAGAAAGCTACTTATGGAAGAAGAACCATATCTAGAGCAATTTCTCTTCAGGATGTAAATGTGATTCACATCCTCAAAGTCACATTAAATATGTTAGAACCGGCTGTTATTCCACATGAGTTAATGAAGCCACATGTGGCTGGGGATAGAGACGAGGATCATTTGAAAAGCTTGAAATAACTGGTATTGAAATTATGATGCCAGGAAACCCAAGACACTGCGAGTGGATGCATCAAAAGAGAGAATAAGGGCAGTGTCACTGCAATATTGATGTGACTGATGCATCACAGTTTCTAATAGAAATTAAATCACATCAAAAACAACCACATTCAAGTACAAAAGGAAACCCTGGTGGCACTTTTCAGATGAGGCATTTTATCATTATGGTGAGTAGAAAAGAAGTTGAAGTGCTATAGAACTGGATCAAAACCTCAGAGATGGTACTGATGACTCTTGATACAAAAAAGCCCAGTAGGATAAAACATTTATTATTGCAGTTATGGGACTGTGTTTAAGAAACTGCAGGGGGAAATGACTGTTTTATTCTTTTCTTTTCAACACAGAAATTGTATAAAACATCTTGGGAACAGACAAGGGCAACTGGCTATGATTTTAGGATTGACGCCATCCCATTCCAGACAGCAAAGGCTTCAAGAGAGATTGCTAGTGATGTAAGAATTCTTCTGTTTCAAACACTTCCCAACCCTCTTCCCATGCCACCCCATCCTGTAAAAATGGGTGAAGTTTGACAGGAGTGAACTTTGTTATGGTGTGGGAAATTGGTGATCCAATGAAACAAAGTGCTGGTTAAGTGCAAAGATTTCCAACTAAAGGCTACCTTTAATAATGTCCAATACCAGGCTGCTCTGTCTTACCTCCCAAGAGTTTTTCTTGGGAAGAAGACATATTAGGATTTAATCAGATAAAATAGGTACCAGGCTATGAATAGTTAAAGCATGGTCTAGGATAAAGTGGGTTATCTTTGAAGACAGAAGACCACAGCTGGCAAGAAAGCTAAAGATGGAGGAGCTTCATTGGTTGAGCTGTGTATTGTGTGTACCCAAGAGTGCAACAGTAGGGGGATCTCTGATTACTTTTGAGACATGAGCATTTTGGGCCCCCTAAGTCTTTCCACTCCTTTAAAAATGAGCACAAAGGTAATTCTTCTAAAGTGTCTTGTTAGATTAGGAGATGTAGTTTGATATCAAACAAACCCTTGGTCTTTGTGCACTACAGGAAGCATGATTGATAGTCAGGGGAGGATAAGTTATTTCATAACAGAATTTGATGGTAATTTGAATGTGAAAATGAGATTTTTCCTCTGCACATCCTGCAGTACAAATACAGAGAAGCCTTCCTGAGAGACAGAGGCCAGCAGATTGGATTCCTCAGTGCAAATGATGATCCCAAAATCAGACATGTCCTCAGAGTGGGGAAACTCCAGAGCGAGCTCCAGTACAGAAATGATTATGCCCTAAACACGACACAGTTCCAGAGTCACCTCAACCAGCCAGGATTCCTCCATGCCAAGAAAAGCCAGCAGCTTGCAAGCAGTGTTAACTACAGGCAGCCCTTGCACCAATACACTTGTGATCCTGAGCAGCTAAATGTGAAACATGCAAAGCAGGCCTACCAGCTGCAGAGTGATGTAAGTGTGGCTGAGCGACACGGTCCTTCCCTGGGCTGGGGGCTGCCTGTGCAATCTCCTTTGCAAACCTTACCTGCCAACAAAATCACCCTGAAAGAACCACATTCTGCTTGGTAAAAATGAATAATCTGTTTATTATTGACTCTGCTGCTCCTTTGTACGCTCTCTCTTGAATACCCAGGGCATGCAACTTCATTAGAGCACAAAATAATACATCCTGGTGCATGTTTCATTCTCTCAGGTAAAATACAAGTCTGACTTGAACTGGCTCCGAGGCATTGGCTGGACTCCCCCAGGTTCTCACAAAGTTGAAATGGCAAGAAGAGCTGCTGAGCTGGCATACCTTCGGGAAATGGGATTGCTGCGTGCTTCTGCTCAGTACAGACCTGGAGCTGTAAGTAGAGTAAACCATTCTTCTCACAAATCCCAACAGCTCTGCTCCTTACCTGCACACATCCTGTCTAATACTTTTGAATTCTCCCTGGAGTCTACAGTTCTCCCTATCACCTGAATAGGATATGTGCACTTCCCTTATGAAGGTTTGTGCGTTAGTGTATGTTGGGGGGGTATATTTACAAGTGTATATCTTAATTTGAAGGAACCATTGAAGGGAATTCAGCAGTGTCAGCAGTGTCATGTCAGGATGTGTTTTCCCCAACTAGTGGATGATGTCAGATCTCCAAGTGTCCTAGAACCTCTGAGGAAAGCAGAAGCAGAGGTAGAAGGGAGTCCCCATGCAACTCCCATTCTCTTTTCCTAATTTCATCAGGAACCACGTGTTGCCGTGTAATTCCGTGTTGCTGTGTGATCTACACTGGCAGCCGTGTTGACAGACTGAGTGTAGGCTCCTGACAGCATAATTTGTGCTGTGGGAGGCTTTGTGCAAAAGGGCAATGCTCCAGCCTCCTCTACCTCTGTCCAGCTAAAGGTTAAAGATATTACAAGCAGGGATCTTCGAGGCTTTCCTTCTGCCTGCCTCCACAGGGATGACTCCCAGTCTACAGTGTCCCAGCACAAGAGAGCAGAAGTCCATACAGGAATCTCATAGCCCTTACAGTTAGGAAGCATTAATCTACAATAAAAGAGAAGCACTGCATTTCATATACTTCAATCATTTAATTGTTAACTTTGCTAAGAAGTCAAGCATTAATCCAGACCAAGAGAGACAGTACATACCCATGATTTACATTCCCGTTTGAAAAGTTACTCAGGAAACAAGTGAAAAGCTATGGTTGAGCAACGGAGGCAATGGGAACTATAGGCAAAACCTTCTTAAGTCAAAGGTGTGATGATGCTCTGATGGTTCCAGGGAAACCTACAGGTGTGCAATCCATGTGGAACTCAGGTGTTTGCTGGTTTGCTTTTTATTTAGGGTTCAAAATAGGAACTAGGACTTTAGCACATTTAGTCCTTTGGTATGTGAGGTATCTAACTTACATGGTTCATTTTTGCACTTCTCCACAGCAGAAATTCGCTCAGTGCAGTTGAGTGATTTAGATTTTCCTCCCTTTTTTTTTTTTTTTTTTCTTCTGGTTGTGTAATTTTGTTATAGAATAATGGTTAAGACCTTCTCCTATCCACTGGCTGGTTTCACAATTTTTTTTGGATGTGATTTTACAGGACCAGTTGGAGACAGAAGGATCTCAGCAAGCCGGAATCAACCCTGATGCTTCAGAAATTCTGCAAGTCAAGAGAAGGCAAATGCAGCTTTATCAGAAGTAAACAGAAACATGAAATAACATAAATATATTTTCATCTTGTCTTGCAAATCCTGTAGCTTTTCCAGTTTTCTGGAAACACAATAGATGGCATTTAAGAATTTTTGTTTTAAAAAGCAACCAAAACATTGCAATTTATAACTGATAATTTTATTTTTGTGTGGATACTTTGTGATTTATCAGTGAATGTATTACAGATTCTGCTATTTATTTAAAGCTGTAAATGAAATTAGTACTAGATGACTGGCAGGCTCAGCTTTGTACCACGGGTAGTAGCATATGAAATAATTTGTAATGAATAAAACAGATGACTCTTATTCCATGTTTGTAATTTTTGGAGATTCTTATGTTCCTGGAATATTAGCACCATTGACCTAAGAGAGTACAAAAGCACAATTCAGGTGGTTTAAGAGACAAATGAGTCAAAGGCCAGTGTGAGAAAATCTATCACTGACTTGCCAAAGGCAGGTCTTCTTGCAGACATCAGGGAATCTGTTCTACACTATCAGGATGAATTCAGGTCACAATTAGTTTTTCAGTTTTTTTCAAACCTTCCAAAGTAAAAAATCAGAATTGGTCTTTGCAGTAGGTGTAGCTATTGACAGATTAGGTAGCTGCTTAGAGAAGGTTGTAAACCCTGGAATTCAAGTGAGAGTGACATTACTATTTTAAGAAATTGACTCTTCACACACAAATCTATTCTTTATATCCTGATTTAATACCAATCCCTTGTTTTTCAAATTTCTATGCAGAATCATTGGGCAAAAGTCACAAAATTGGACAGGTACATTTTATGAGAACTCCCAGATTATCCAATGGCTTTAGACAAATTTTTTTTAATAGTGTTCAATACTACTAGATCTCACTGGTTAAGCACATATAAATCACTATAAATCTGGAGCACAACATCTAATTATTCCCTAGTAAGGAATAAAGTGGATAATTCTAGTACTGAAAGTTTGTTTGGTTTTTCAATCTGAAGTGCATCACTAATGAAATTTGCAGTTATTTACCCACAAAAGTGCTTTTAAAAGTAATTGTCCTGCCTGATCCTCCCTCCTCAGGAAATTCCAATGACTGAAATCTTGCAAACTCAGCCACGTGGTGATTCTTATGTGTGTGAAAAATGGTACTGGCTTTAAGAGCACACACCAATAGCTTTGAGGTGTCAGGGTCCAATGAGTACAGAAAAAACACATCTTAGATAGGAGCATGAGGGGAAGAGGAAATGTCTAGCAGCAGCTGAGCTGGGAGAAATTTTATGGCTTGAAAAGCAGATATAGAAACATGATATCAGGGCCTTTGATTTATTTGGGGAAGAAATGGAGTAGCTTTACTTTCTGATCTGTTTAGCTACAAACTGTGAGCTTGTTTCAAAGCCCACAACAGAAAAACTGTCACTGACATTCTAGCTAATGCTCTTAAGGCTATTTTCAAGATGATGATGAGGGATGCCCCATGTAGGCCATGAGAAAATATCAGTAATACTTTTGGTCAAAGATAAGGCATTTAGAGAATTAGTAAAACTAGTAAAACTCTCAATCTTACCTTTTGTCGTTCCAAACCTCTCTCCTAATGACGTGACCTTGATGAAGACTGAATTGCATCTTTAATCCAGCTGGCAAATTTTGTCACCTGGGTATAAACTCCTGGCTTGTTTTTTAACCCACATCCATCACCCCAGCTCACAAGGCCATATACGTAGTAGGAGCCATTTTTTACACAAGTCAGTGGGCCTCCAGAGTCTCCCTGATGAAGGAAAGCACACATGTTCAAAGTGTGAAGCAAAATAGTAACCAAAATCAGAATGCTTCTCTCTCATCACAAGACTTTGAAGTTGTAATGATGTTCCTTTCCTAACAGATGTACCATCAGATGCTGCTTAGCCCCTAAGTGGACTTGCAGTTCTGTGACCAGGTCAAATGATACCAGACTTTTTGGATGTAATTTTCAAATTTTTTCCAGTCTATGACATAAATCTGACAAGGTCACATGAAATTTAGCAGGCGTGAAAGTACCAGAAATTCAGAGCCTGAACTCAGAAAGATAAAGATGTGATCCCTGGCATAAATGAAAACTTAAGCTGTCTCACACTCCTCAAAATAGTCTTATTCTGAGTTGCTTGGTCTCATTTTTTTGTTTTAGTTCTGATTTCTCTTGCAAAATATGCTTTACAGTGGTAATTTGCACCTTAGGAAGTGTTGTTCAAACTGTTTCCTACCTTTCAGTTTTATAAGTATGAACTTGTTTCACATTTGTGTTAGCTGTAACGAAAAGAAACATCAATACTGACCCCCTGCAAGTCTTAGCTCTGATAGTGAAAATCAGATTAGAATTGGCACTCAAGGTAGAGGCCATAACAAAACTGAGGAGAAAAAGAGCAAGTTTTCAGGCTATTATGACAAACTGCCTCAGAAGCCAAGCTTTCCAGGCTGGTCTCTTGATTCCACTGATCTGCCTGTAGGTGATAGGGGCAACGTTAGCTCTAAGGATGTACAACTCAAAGTGTGCTGCAGAAAGGCTGTTGAAATACACTGATGTGAGAACAGATACACATGCAGCACATTGCCAAAGCCCTGCACAGCCTGACTCTTTACACAAAAAATTGGTGTTCAAATACAGAAAAAGCAACAGACCTGACAAGAATCGATTCTGGGTTTCCGAAGTCTTCCTGCACAAAACATGCTATCATCCAGTGTGTTATCATGTAGCTTGGGTTCATTGCATTTGCTCTGTGAAATCAGCTTGACTTTGGCATCTAACAGCTGGTGGGATCGGTCATCTAAGGGATGTGCACCAAAAAAATGGAGTCACTTTCTTCCCATTCCTGTTACATACTGTCTTTTACTCAATATACAAGCTTGTTTGACAAACAGATGGGATGGAAGAACAGAGGGGATGCATGTGCTAGCCTGGGAAGAAAAGAACTATCTGGCTGAAATTATAAGTTTCCAATGAGTTGGAGCCTGAAGTTTCACTCAGGATAGAGTTGTTGCCTGAATAAAAGTGAAGTCAGATATTCAGAATTTGGTTCCAATCAGCTCTGTCTGTGTAATCCTGCTTTTCCAAGGTGCTGGTTGTCTGCAGCTCCCAGAGATCCCCATGGGATTTGAGCTGCTCAGCACTTCTCAGACTGGTACTATTAGACGCTTTAACATGCAAGCTAATGAAACAGATGAAAACTGAAAATCATACAATATTTAAGGGCAATGATTAATTACAGTGAATCTAAAGACATAACTTGACATCTAAATGCAATAGCCTTAGTTTCAAAGTACTACATCTGTAGATAATTAAAGGTGGTTTATAAGTTTGGTTCTGCTTGGATTTCAGGAAATATTCCATTTCTGCGGTGATTTCCTGAAATGCTAATAATAGTTCTGCTCAAAGAAGGAGCCATTTAGTTTGAACACGTACAGGGTACTTGATATTTTTGTTGGGGGGGAAAAAACCTCATAAAATCCCCCTTAGCCTTTTTAAGGGAGACTTTTTATTTGGAACTTTAAAAAAAAACAACCATTAAATTCTGTTGGTGCATTCTGATCAAATGAACACACTTGTCTCATGGACTTCAATGGGAGTTATATAAGAAGGGAGAATTCGGTCCCATGTATAGTATTAGTCTGTATCAGACACAAAGGACTAGGACACCTACTGCAGCCTTAGTGGCAGACTTTCCTTCTGCTGCTTTACAGCAAACACATCAGTCAGAACATGAGCAAATGCGTTTTTCAGAAAATTGCCATTATCTTTTTTTAAGCACAATACTTTCCCCCCCTTAGGATTTACCATAAGCAAGAGAGGTTTTTCTATAGAGCTGGTTGAACTTGAAAAACTTGGGAGTTTTTGATTTTTCAGTACATCTGAAGGTCGAGATGCTGCTTCTGAAAAACTTCATCTGACCCAACGGGCTGAAAAACCATGTGAAAATTCCTGTCTTCCTTGGTCCTGTCTTGAAACACACAAGCTATACAATAGCCTCCCTTGATACTTCCTTGCTCCTGCAGCTGGCTTCAGATGAAACCATGACATGGAGAGTCAGATGGCAGGCAAAAATATGCATCAGGCATCTTATCAGAACTCTGACAGGTTTGGATGATTTAGCAGTTGGAGATTTCTGCTAACGAGTAATTTGCATGGCATGTTTTAGCTGACCTTATTTTTGAATTCCATGTCTTGGTTTCACTGGCGCCTAGGTCCTCATTTGGGTTTGGCAATTGCTACTGAAAGTAGCAGCCCACCTTGCCATTGGAGTACCCACCAAAATCCAGTTAGCCCAAAAGTACCTGTCTCTGTCTCGCCCCATCCAGAAATGAAGCAGGAAGTCCCAACAGGAAGGAAGAAGTCAGGGAGACATGCTATTTTCACATACTTTGTTTCCACTGCACAGTGACCATCAACAGGCTGCAGTTTAAGTAGTGCTGGAGAGGAGATAAACAATGACAAAAAGTATTTGGAGCTAATTTTGCTCCCTAACCATTGTTAGCAGTGTGTGATGCAACCCGATGCAAAGCTGCATAAACTCAACATTTCATTTGCCCTGCTGTGCTGGACCTGTTCCCATTGTTCCCATTTGGCTCCTTCTGAGCAGTGACTTCTGCCTGCCCATCAAAATTTACATCCCAAGGTTCAAATGGGTCTAGATCCCAATTTGGCCTGATTATTTCCAGAGCATAGTCTCAAAGAGAAATTTACATTGACTTTAGTGGGAAGGAGGCACTTCAAACAACAAAGGTTGGAGGTGAGCCATGTGAGTATCAAATAAAGGATTTACCAATATCATTGTATGGGACACCACCCTTCTCTCTGTATTCCCCATGTAAAATTATTTGCACTGCATCAAATATTTGCTCATGATCCTCTTTCTCCTGGAGGTTTTGCTTTCCAAGGGCTACTTGGATCTTTGATTCTGGATTTCTGGAGGAAAAAAAAAAAAGACATTTATATACAGACATTTTTTATCAGTGGTGATGAAAACCTGCACTTTTAGTAACAAGAAGTCAAAATATTTCTTCCTGTTGTAAAGCTTGGCCAGAAGATTTCCTAAAGTCATTTTAGGAAGGCTTAGGAAAGCAGTGGTGTTGGAAAATACATGTACTCTTTATTTGTAGCAATCGTGAAATAAAATGATTTAAATCTGCAGGTACATGATTTTCTTTGCATTTTAGGGCAGAGTAGTAGTGTGCACACAGTCTATTACTGTGGCAGTGATGACGAGTGGTAGCTCATGTAGCCATGGAAGTCGAGTTGCTTGCCATTGTCTGAGCATATTTATAATAGTCCGTGTTTAAATAATTTCCAGTGGGTAATTCACCTGTTTCCTAGGGTGGTGGTTTCCAACAGATTCAATACAAAGTTGGAGGAAATGCAATATTCTAAGCTAGCTGACACAGAAAAAAATTAAAGCTAAGTGCATATTTTGACTGTTTTGAAGAAATTAATTCTGATGTGATATGCGATGTTGCTTATGGCATCCCAACATCCCCTGAGTTTTTCATGGACTACTTCTTTTGCACATCACCAAATCTTGCTACTTTCCTCCTTTTTCCCTCTCACACAACTTCTTTAGCTCATTTTATTTGAGTGGGGCCTGAGTTTGTTAATTCAGCAAGCACAATTTTCAAGTACATAAACATTTTTATGTATGTGTTAATTTTTTTTTTTGTCCACACATATGTTTTCCTTTCAATTTGACTCCCAGCAATGATTTTGATCGCACATAATTTGGATACCAAGCTGCCGTTACTAACCATCCTGATTTTTATACATTTATCTGCCCTAATCATAGGACATGCACCTACTCAAGGCAGTGTGCAGCAGTAAGAACCCAGCATGATTTAATTAGCACTCCACCACAGAAATGTCCACTCCCATCTGGAGATGTCTGTATCTGCAGATATGCCATCCAGGGATGTTTTCCAGGTGTAGCCTTGGATCCACCATAGATCTTCTTGAGTGTCCCACGAACTTCAGGTTGTCCACATGTTTGGAATATTTCAGGGGGCTCTGTAGGGGGTTCTGTTGGGGTCTCTTCTGCTGCATTGGAAGAGACAGCAGATGTATAATGCAGAGTTAATATCAGACTGGAAGAGTTAAGCAACAGGGAGTCACCTGCTACTGTAGACCACCTACATGCTGCCAAATCACTTGCTTCTAATTTTTTACCTGAGCAGGGTGAAACATCACAATATTCCCAATCTATTTCCTTATTTTTTCTGATGTAGCACCAGGGTTTTTCATCCTCATCAGGATTCCTGAAGGGAACAGTTGAGAGAATCAGGGAATGGAGAAATCTCCCTGAAACCAGTGAATGAGCTGAGAATTCTCAGGGGGAAACCTCATGTTCCCATATGGGAGATGAACTTCCGAAGACAATATTTCATAAGATTTGATAAGATGTCTGAGCAAGGCATAAAATACTGCCATATTTCTATTCCCATGCCTATCTTAAGCCGTAAGAAAAATGTGGGACTAGTTCAAAACAAAGAGGGCAGCTTCTGGAAGCCTCACATCAGCATGGTTAGAGAAGGCATCTCTAACATTCTGGTGTTTTACAGCCATCTGGAAAGATATGCGATCTTAACAGCATCAGTGTCTCAAATTCGCGAGTAGTTTGTCCTCAGAGATCTCTTTGATACAGACCTCTACAGCTGTTCCTTCAAAATATTACCTGCAGAAGTTGTGTTCACCAATGCCATATGAGTCAGCATCCTCCATAAAGGCATTAAAAGCTTGGTCCAAGAGATGGTGGGAATTCCAGTGCAGGCAGGTCCTGCCATTTTCTGCTTGATTCACTCTTCCTCTATATGTAGAGGAGTCCTCTTCATAACAATCATGTGGTCCTGTAGGATGACAATCCTCATATGAAAATGACTTTTGTGTTGTTCCTTGCTCAAAGGGGTTCCTCTTCCTTCCCTTCCTTGTCCTACATTCATTTTATGGAGGATCAGAAGAACCTACTGGGCCAAGTAATTATGTCCCTTATTGTACACAGGCCAGAAATTAGAATAATGTCCCAACATCTGTCCACCTTCTAGCTTGATTGACTTCGAAGGTCACCCATCAGAAGCAGTCCCCTCAGCCTGGGGAGTCACAGCTAACTGGGCAGGCATCTTCACTACATCAGATTTTGAGTGTTCCAGGAAAACCTGACATATCTTCCCTTTGTGACAAGTGTGACCTCTGGGAAATGTATGCTCACTTATTATATACCAGTGAGATCTTGCCAAAGCACACTTAGAAATACCAAGACGGGAACTGTTTCAAGCCCCTTTGCCAGCAGTGACTGCAGAAGTCAGCCTCTTCCTCTGACCTTGTCTCCAAGGAGCCTGATGTCCTGGTGTAGTCAGGCTCTTGGAACAGTGACAGGAAGTCACCACAGGATGCCACAGGAATAGCATCGTAGTCTGACTGCAGGAGAAAGCCAGCCCCTGGCTCTCTGGAGGTTCACCCCTCCTCCTGAGGGACTG
The DNA here is from genome assembly GCA_013399915.1 of Illadopsis cleaveri. Taxonomy (NCBI): domain Eukaryota; kingdom Metazoa; phylum Chordata; class Aves; order Passeriformes; family Timaliidae; genus Illadopsis; species Illadopsis cleaveri. The sequence goes on along the minus strand of VXBB01000859.1, from coordinate 160,270 downwards.
TGACCTACCGATCTCGCAGAATCTCCCTCTGAAAGGTTCAGGGCACCTGCAGGTGAATTTTGATCTGTTCCTTATACAGGTACCTCCATTTTTGCAAGGGTTTGGACTGCACTGCTTGGATGCTGTCAATGTGGAAAACACAGAACAACCTTGTCAATGTGCTGAATGCTACACAGCCACTCACATGCCTAATGGCATGGTTTTATTACTGATGCAGGAGACTGCAAATGAATCATAACTCATCACTGGCCAGGCCCATGGGAGCTGCAGCATGTCCAGGGCAGGATCATCCTCTGCAGTGGGTGATTTCCCTCTGCAGACTGGCCATGGTGCTGTTCCCAACACAATTTGTGCCCAGCTGAGTGCTCACCAAGCTGGCAGGATGGTCTCTTGTAGGGAGGCTTGCAGCTGCACTTAAAATAGGGTGGGGTTAATATAATCAGGCAGTCACCAAAGTGGCAGTTCTTCTCCAGACACTTGTCCTCCACTGTGGAAAACACACATAAAGTACATAATCAGCATTTGTGTGTGCACAAGAGCTGTGCCCTTGCAGATCATGGAAAGATGCTTTCCCTTGATGCTCCAAGAAAGCTTTCATTTGGCATATGTGGACTTGGGATCTCACTTCTTGTTCACAGCAATTATGGCAAAAAATCTGTGGTATCAATGAGCAGCTCCCCACTGCCCACCTTGCAGAATATAGAGGAGCACTCTCCGCACTCCTGAAGTTTACTTTACTGGGTGCTCTTTAGACAGACTTTGGGCTGGATGAAGTGCTAAGAACTATGGACATGATGGCTGTGGGCTGTCAAAACACTCAACTCAGCAAACAGTGGGTTTATAAAGTTGCAACAGTAGCATTAACTGCCAAAATAAGGAGTGTAGGTTAGCAAAAGAGCCATTACCTTTTTCACATGTAGTCCCACTGTATGGCTCAGGGCAGTGACAGCTGAAGCCACTTCCTTTGGCTTCACATGTACCACCATTCTTGCAGGGGTTGGAGGAGCAGGAATCTGCGAGGTAAAAGGACGGAGATCTTTCAGCCTCTCGACCTTCATCACCTGCTTTTTCTTCTTGCATTTTGTGGTTGCAGGAGTCTGTCTTCCTGGGCACAGCATCCTGTGTAACAAGTGCTGTGCTTATGCATCAACTCAGCACCCACAGGAGCAGTATGAGTTGCTGCAGAGTTTATTCCAAGTTGCAGTGGCTCATAGCTTTGGGTCTGGAAATCCTCTACTCTCCGTGTCCTATTGCAGAGTTGTAACAGGGCAAGTGCCTTCCTTTGATCAGAGATAGATTTGCCTCTGTGGCATTGCCTCTGGCTGTCTGCCTTCATGCACTGAGTCTGGAGTGCTGTGGATTTGGCATTGTCCTGTTTGGAACACAGCATTAAATCTCCCCTGGAAAAGCCATCCACTGCCATTAGACTCTACCATACCCCTGGGTTGCCTCAAAGGAGCTAGCACCTGCTGAAAGTTACTTGTGTGCTGCTCCTTACACTGTGCTCAACATCTCCATTGCTGTACAGGCTGCCAGGAGCAATTGGTATTGGAGACAGCCGAAAGTCATCTCTGCTTGCTTTGTACCAGGGGGATAACTCAGGGAATGTTACAGGCAACTTCCCTGCCTCTCTTTCTGAGTCCCCTGAGCAATCTCAAGAATCCTTTCTGCTCTCCTGAAGTTTGGCAAAACAAAAAAAGAAAAGGAAATAAAACCCCTGCAACTGATAAAAGAAGGAAAAAAAAAAAAGAAGAAACCTGCTCTACATTTGGTTCCTAGCATAAATACAGAACACACATCCCATGAAAAACAGCAATTACATCTTACAGTGACTCTAGACAAATAAGCCTGTGCTTTTTTGTAGCAGCAATCAGAAATGTTCTGCATGATCAGAATCCATCCTGTGAAACCTGGAGATAAAACACGGGATCCTTACAAGGGAAATACAAAGAAGAACACTGCAAACGATCCTCCTAACTCATCCCTTTGATGCAGGCATTTCGAGAGCAGGCTGGCAGCCAGGCCTGCCACGCTTATGCTTCAAGCACAGGGTTGGGATTTTACCCTTTCTTTGCCTTCCTGCCCCCCCAGAGAGGTACTTTTCATGGCAAAGATGTCACCTAAAGATGTCTCGGGCCAGCTGATTGTCTCCCAGAGCTCCTGCTGGAGTTCAGTGTTCCGCTCTGCTTCTGTATAGTAGTAGTTCTCATAGTCATCAGCCTCATCTGCAGGGAGGGGTGAAAGGAAAGAACAGAGGAATTAAAACTGTAAGGAGACAAGTTATGAGAGAAGTTATTCCTGAAACGTACAGTAGTTTTCCCTTTCAGCTCATTTGGGATGTCAGTGGGTTTAGAGACCATCTGGAGGACCAAAGAAGCTGTTCAACTCTTCCTTGGCATAGTCAGAGCTCACCTAGTGCTCCACATGGCTACCCTGAACCCAGCTGGCCCCACTGCTGCCCTTGAGGATGCTCCTGAGGGGCACTGGGGCTCTGGCTGCCCAGCTGACCCCTGTGGTGGCAGCCAGGATGCCCCAGAGGGGATGCAGGCCAGGGCTCTCCAGGCAATGGCATAAGGAGGCCCTTGTGTGGCACCACAGCCAGAGCAGATGCTGAGGCTGGTGCCAGCGCAAAAAGAGATTCAGGTTCCTTTAAGAAGGATTTTCTTTGTCCAAGTGCTTTGCTGACCATCACCACTGCTGCTGCAGAATGAGGCAGGGCCCTCTCCAGCGCAAAGGCCCTGCTGTGTGTGGGAACACAGAGAGCAATCACGGGGAACAGAGGGCCTGAGGCACCTGCATGTCTTTGTGACTTCTTACCCACAGAACAGCCTTCAAGACTGAGGGCCCAGCACTGCAGACATTTGCTGAGGAGCCCATCCTAGTCTCTGCCAGCCCCTGGCCTACAGGAGCCAGTGTCCTCATGGAGCCCGCGGGGACCATGGCCTTGCCAGCCATGCTGGGGGGTTGTTTGATTAAAGTGGACTGGTGGCTCCCTGCACAGGTACAGCTCTTGCCAGTGGAAGCCACTCCAGTGTTTCAAAGACAAGCTATGGTAATGAGCAAAGCTAAGCTACGTACAGAGACATTTTAAAAAGCTCTCCTCTAAGGCTGGACCGATGACCCCATGGATAATGCTCTGCCTTGAACTGATTATCGACTACATTATCTTAGTTTTCTCTCCTCATTCATTCACTTGCAGCCTTTATCTTTATTCTTTCTTTGCTTCTGAAAAAAAGAAAGAAATTCCACATTTGTACAATGGGTGTTTTATATTTCATATTAAAATAGAACTGTCTTTTTTTCATTTTTTTTTTCCTACATGCCAACTCTAGTTTCTCACAAAAAAAAAAAAAAATAGAGGAAAGTTTCACCTCATTTATTGCTATGTCAAGTCAAGACTCCTTTTCCTCAGCTCATTATTTCCACAGGAGCCGAGTCTTGACTATGTGCAAGTGTTGCAGAAGTGTACGCCTTGCTGAGGAACAGAAGGATCTTACTGAAAGATAAGGACATTGTCTACACTGAACAAAATTAAATTTAATGTGATGTCGTTAAGGAAGAAAAACAAAAAGGAAGTTTTGCCTGAAATGCAGCCTCCAAGTTCACTTTGTTGGAGAGGAGATTTTGCAAACGACTTGAGGTTGAGGGAACCGTCTGAAGTAGTCTGATTTTGTATACCCTGTTTATTTTCAGAATCTTTGAGGGGCATGCTGGCTTTTATTTCACAGATGCTGTCTGAAGAATGGGGTATCCCTTTTTATGGTAAAAATATACCTGCTAAAAGTTACAAAGGATGAACAAGGAAGTGACGGCTGTGAAAGGCGGACTGCAAACATGCAAGCATGCTTTACAGAGGCTGGTGAGGACTCTTCTGAATCAAGAGAGGGAAAATAAGTGCCCTGAATGAGCACAAATAGCTAAGCCGTTGTAGAATCATCCACCTTGGTTTTTAAACCAACTGCCTAGTGTGTGTTGCTAAGAAATGACAATGCGGTCACTTGATTTTTGTTTGGCATGATTTCTCAGCAACAGATTAATCATTTATTAAGAACACTTATGTAATTACTTGACATGTTATGAACTACTTTTAAGTTCAGCTCTTCTGTAAATGAGATGGCCAAGAAGTAATTCATATTTTGCAAGATGTTTTTCTGGTGGCACTGAGAGGTTTAGGGGCACAATCCCCCATGTTCACTGATAGAGCAGTTTTGGGAGAGGCTATAGCACACCTGAGGCCAGTTTAGTACTCAGCAGCTCCTCAAAGAGGGCAACTTCAAGCAGCCAGGGCAGAGGTAAAGCAGACAAACCTGAGCAATCCCCTCAAGGGCTGACAATTACCATTTCAAGAAGTTTAAGGGCCAAGGCATGGAGTTAAGGGTGCATGTGGAAAGGGCTCAGCAAACCCTATAGGGTACCCTGGCCCCAGGCAGATATGGGAGTCAGGAAGCTGAGGTTACTGGCTGGGAGACCAGCCAAGGTGATGTAAGAGTGCAACTGATCTGAGAAATGACCAGTGTCCCTGCTTTCTCCGTTGCTATCCCTCTTCATGAAACTAAGAAACACACATAGCTCCTACAGGTCGCATGAGTGATGTTTCCCATCTCCCAGCTATTCCATGTCATCTCCAGCTGCATGAAGCAGTAAAAAACAAAGACCAGAAAACTCCCAGTGGGGCATATGATATCAAAGTAAAAGATGTCTTATTTATCACTGTTTTGACACTAAATAACTATTTGGCTTCCACATCTCTTATTTAAGAAGTGCTCCCATTCCAATTTTTTTAATTATTCATAACAAGCCATAGGTTTAGTAAAGCAAAAACAACATTTTTTTTTAATCTGAGCACATAATTAAAGCAAAAAGTCTGATACACTGGTTGATTTAAACATATTACTAAATCAGAGTGTTCGTTCTTTGTAAGTGCTGGAAAACCTTAACATTCTTTAAAAAAGCAGTGATCTGACATTTGTCACTGAAATGTGACTATTACATGAAATTAAATTAGACATCCTGCATGCAAATTTTCAAAGAATAACTTTCCTCTGTGTAGTACAAAAAATCCCCCCATAATTGATAGACAGAGATTGACTTTTAAAGCTTCAAATCAGCTTTGAGGTCTGGGTGATCTTTTAAACTGCACAAGCTTTCATCTGCAGTTTTTCACATTGCCAAGAGCTGTCAATCAAGCAATGGATTTCTGATCGATATCCCCTTGTTCATTAGCTTACACGGGCTCTCTGTTATGGAAAGAACAGATACCCCGATGCCGACAGTCACACTGTTTTCAAAACCTTCCCTGGATCAAGTGATGACTAATGTTCCAAGTGGGAAAGTGATGCATTAGGATGCCATCGGGTGACCTGAATTGCGAGGTAACTTTGTTGGACTGCAGTTGTCAAGATGAGTGATGTGCAGAGTTAAAGCCTATTGCCAACACACATCAAGAGTGCCAGAAAGTACCCAGCATTTATTGAAGCTCTCTGAACCTCTGGAGACTGACTGAAATCTGGCCTAATTTAAGCAGGGTGAGTTTTCCTACCTCCCCCCTAAATACTTTTTGTCCTCAGCTCTGAGATTATTGCAGTGTTATTTTTATGAGGCTGAAATCCTGACTGTATTTTAAATAATGAGATATTCTCCATTTATTTCTGCAGACATGAGACCTCACAGTATTTCCTCCCTTCCAAGCAGGCTGTGGCTGGGAGTATCTGCAGCTTCAGAAAGAAGGGAGACCAGCTAACAACAAAGTCAGAGAGCCTTTCAAATAGTTTTGTGGCTGTTACTTAAAAGCAGTTTTGCAGCACTTTTTTCCTCTGAGGGATGGATGTGGGGTGAAGAGGAATCGTGATGGCTGAAGGAGTGGAGACTTTAAGGGGGATGGGGAGTAGGAGATTGTAGGAACAGTGGAGGGACAGAGGTAAGGATCATGCATCATAAAGCAGGGAATGAATTAAGAAATTATGAAAGGGATAAACTACCATCAAAAGGCAGATCAACCAGTTTGCACAAGGTTGTGTAAACAGGTGGGTAAACCCTGAATCAGGTGCATGACTGTGGCCAAATATTTGCAGAACCCAAAAAATGAGCTCAGACACAAAAATTATTTGGAAGTTTTTTTTTCTAGACATGTTGTTAGAACAGCAACACTGATTTGGGCACTGCTGTATGAGTGGCAAGATACCTGGTTTGACCTAAATGCCCAAATACCACTGGAATGAACAGAAATGCAGATGAATAATGAGTACATACTAAAACCCACCTTATTTTTTTGCAGGAAAATGAGCAAAATTATTGTAATATTTCATTAGATATGCATTATAAACTCAGGTCTAAGAGTCATTGAAAACAAGAAAAGAAAGAGCAAGGCTTACCCACAAAAATACTAAATATATCAACAAAACCATAATCTTCTACATGGACCAGTTAGGCTGTGAAAGGATATATAAATCCTCACACATCCTACACATCCTCACACAATATTCATCACAGCTTTTTCCTTATCAACATCTTAATGTGACACAGTCTTTAACGATTTTTTACTTGCATGGGCTTGTTTTTGAATCTTCTAGCACTTGGGACAAAGCCTTGCAGAAGTAAGTTCCACAGTTAGTAGCATGCTGCAAGGGAAAGTCAGCCTTCATTTATTTGATCTCCAGTCTGCACCCCCAACCAGGCTCTTTGCTTATCCTTGTGTGGGGTTTGCAGCCCAGCATCACAACCTATCCTCCAGATCGTGGCCCACTGTGTCACCCACGGGTCCCTAAAGCACATGAAGGCAGAAAGTGGCAGAAAAGTTCTGGTTTGGGACAAAATTGAGAGTTCCAGATGTGGTCCAGGAGAACCCTGTGATCAGCTGCACCTTGGTATTGCTGCTGTACCTCTGGTTTTGGCTCCAGTGTGTCAGACACCCTCCTGGCTGGGACATGATGCAGCGTTGTCTCCTGCACTGACACAGCACAGGTGGAGGTCTGAAAGCACTCACCCCATTACTTGTCCAAAGTCAAACAGACTTTCTGAGTGATCATAGGCCATGTTTTAGGCTCAGCAAGGCTCTCCATGAAGTTAATATAATTCAGCACTGGGCACTAGTTAAGGGTACTGGTGAACCAGGTTGCCAGCCCTTCAGTTTTGTGGCAGGCAGAAGTTGAAATGAAGAAACTGAAACCACCTACCTTTCATCATGTTGGCCCAGAAGGAAAAATGGGAAGCCTGCATGAGATAATAAAGGTCAGAGAGTCATTTTCTGAAAAAAACAGAAGGCAGCACAGAGCTTTGCTTACAGTACAAAGATTCTGTTTGCCCCTAGTGCTAGACATCCAGATAAGGCTGTTCCCCACTTTGGAGCCAAGTGACCTAGATTTCAAGAGCTCCTTGAAAAGAGTAACAAACCGTCAATAACCCATGGGAGCAGTCTGGATTTTCCAACCATACAGCCTAAGGTGCTGGGCTGGTCTGATTTGGGGCAAACTTGACCTGAATGAGTTAAGTTTTCTCTTTGCTTTTGAGGTGATGGCACACTGGCTATTTTCCAATTTCTCTGAGATGCTGACACACTGAGGGCACATTCCAGCTGGCTGCCAAAGCTGGAGGCTGGGAGGTGCCCAGGCATGGCAGAGTGAGTGTTGAGCAGTGCAGCATGGCCCAGGACCTTACACCTGGTGCACCCAGTGGGACCTGGACCCCTGAGCTGGAAAGCTTTCTACAATCTTTGGATGTAGGAGAATATTTCTGGTGCTCTCCAGGAGGAAATGCCATGTGTCTCACCTCCAACGTGGGGCTCCAGCCTTTCCTGTTTGGCTCGTGATCAAGGGCAAGCAACAAAAGGGAACAGAAGAAGACGGAAAACAGCTCTTAGCCTTTGAAGAGTGTGAGTGAGGTTTGTCTGAAAGGAAAGGCACTGACTCTACACCAGGGCACATCCCCAGTGTGACAATTTCCGTTTGCTTTCCCTCTTGCTCTAAATCCCAGCTGAGGAAAGGATTACCTGCCTGCAGTGAGGATACACATGCTAACAGTGGGTGTAAAGGGGATTTGAAGCTGCTATTCTTCATCCCTCACATAATTCTAAGGAATAAAACGTATTTCCAAACAATTTAACACACATAGTAAGGACAGCATACAGACGCATGCAATTATTATATGCACCTATGCATTGCTACAGATACAATTAAATATATACAGTAAATATATGCCCTGTTTAGTCACACATTATATATAGAAGAAAGACATTCTCAGATAACGCTGGTTGAGACTCTGAACAAATGAATCAGAAGCAATGAATAAGAAACAGGGCAAAATAAAAAGCTCAGAATTCACGTTTGTGAATATTATCTGGAATATATAAATGAGCTTTTGCTTCAGGCACGTTTGCGTCCCTCTTGTGTTTGAGCCAGGGAGAACAGACACTCCAGTTCTCCCCTTCCCCACTGACTTTAATGAGAGCAATGTCCCCTGAACCACTCAGCAAAGCCCCTTCCCAGGTGCATTTGTGAGCCACACACATACAGAACTCAATCCTTTGCAGCTGGAAGGACACACAACCACACACAATTGCCCCTCCTGAATGAGTGCAGAGATGATGTTAAATGAGAAGGCTGTAAAAGCTCTGTCCTTGGTGTATATGTTTCTTGAGTGCAGGTACAGCATTTGTCAGATCCTCTGCCAGACCCCAAAGGAGACTATATAAAGCAAAGGTCTAATTGCTCCATTTACAATTATTGGTAGCGTTCATCCATAAACAACAGACCTAAACAAACCCTGCAAGTGTACTCCTTTCTTTTAGAGGAGCAGATGAAACAAAGAACAAGGAAGCAGCACTGGGAGCAGGATGATGCAAGAAACATTTAATCTCACTCTCCAGCTCTCTGTGCTGCCCTGTTGTGGTGTTTCCCTTATGGGGTTGGAAAGGGTTTGGGTCTGAAAGGTCTGACTTAGTGATTTTGCCCCTGCACTCGGGACAGCCCTTGGCATCCCAGGGAATACTGGTTTCCACCCAGGCTGAATGAGGTGCACCAGGCTGTTCTGTGCCTCAGTTTCCCCGCTGTAGGGTGGAGATGACAGTCTCACAATACGCATACCCCAAGGAAATATGACAGATGAGAGATGCAACATTGTCCTACACTACTTTCTTTCCCAGGTTTCCCTGCTGCTCTGTCCAAACATGGGTAGAGCTGACCACAAAAAGGCAGTAAATAATTGTAAAATGGCCATAAAATTTATCCTGCAATAAAGTGATGCCCTCAACAATGTGCAGGTTTACAGTATCATCCTTCAGAGCAGGCAACAGCTTGGTGGCTGGTGTCTGAGTTCCAGATTTTGATTCTTGCTTTTGGATGAAAGCCTCTGTCTGCTGGCACAGTATAAATATTACTGGGAACAAAGGCTTCTGGAGCACCCAGCATAGAGAGTCCAGGAGTTGAACAGAATCTTTACTGTAAGTCTCCTGCATTTTCTTTTGTGCTGCAGCTCTCCCTCCTCACGTGTCTGTCACAAGCTGCAGCAGCAGAGCCACAGGGGACAAAACCTCTGGCAGAACTGACTTCTCAGTATGGAGTTTCCTCCTCTGTCCTGAGGTCCCCTGGACCACTCACCAGGCCACACTGGTTTTGAAGCATTTTCACCCCTGCTAGCCATCAGGGTCAAATTTTAGCTTTTTGACTCATGGCGTGAAGCTTGCCATGCAGTAGAGAAGGAGGAGGAAGAGTTCACTCCTTCCCTGCTGTGTGCTGGAGCTCTCCCCTTCATCCTCTCCAGGAGAGGACGTGGGATGCAGGATGTGGGATGCAGGGTGTTAGACAAGGATACAGAAGAAGCCTGTCAGGAGGGGCGCACAGGGTGGGGGTCCAGGCAGGGCTGCAGGAGGGAGGGCAGCAGGGGCAGTGCAGGCAGGGCCTCCTGCCTGCAGTGCCGTATTGCTCGTGGCCAGCAGAGGAGGATCTTGTCCTTCCGACGAGGTGTAACTTCGAGCCCAACGAGGAGCAGGGTTTGAACAAAAGGAAGGGGGGCGGGGGGAGAAGAAATTAGACTGTGGGGCTGGTTTCACCAAAAGGTCTCCTTGCTGCAGCTCCACACCGATACTTTGTGTGCTCTCTCAAGAGGGAATAAAATCACTGGATTCTGTTCATAGCAGTTCTGCAGTGATGAGGGACAGAGCTAGAAGAATTTGCAGAGAGCAATTTTAAATTTTATTACTTCAGGCTCATAAAAAAGAAACTCTACCAAATAAAAAGAAAAAAAAAAGGAAAAAAAAAAGAGAAAAAAGTAAGCTAGAAGGGACATTTTACATGGATACCAGTGCACTGGTGACTGTGGAGCCAACTACATTTATATGACTCCTAGAAAAAAAATGTGAAATTAAAAATATCCTAATTTCACCTGACCTTTGTTGTCTTTTGTCACTGTAATGACTAGCACTTCACTAAAACTTCCTTCCTCCAAAGAACCATCAAAATTTTGCTAAATAGATTTTGTACTAATATTAAACATTGCAGATACATGATACACTCAATTTTTCCATTTCAACTCCTTAAGAAAGAGTCCAATGAAACATAATAGATTTCAAATAGGAATGACAGAACCATGAGCTTTCTTTATCTCAGGATGGAATCCTATGGCTCTTTCTCAGACAAAAATGTCCAGTTAATCTCTAGCAATTCTTTCTGAATAAACCCAGGAAGATTTGACCCCAAATTCAAGGGAAATTATTTACAGCTGCCAAGGGCATTCTGCAATTGAACTGTTTATTGTGTCTTGGGTAAAATGTTACCTCTTATTACAATAAAAATGAATCACTAAAACACAAAAGCAGGTGGAGAAAGAGAGCAAAAAGGTGACAGCCCAGGGTTATGCTGTGAATTTACATGTGTGCAAAACAGACTCCCAGAGAAAACACTATAATTACTCAAGCTTGCATGATAGAGTAGCAAGAGAGATGGAAATTAGCTTTATACATACACACACAGAGCAACAAAGCACTACAGGAATTGCAGTATTGAACTGCATTGGTAGGAATTGGCTTATTCACTAAATTGCATGAAGTCCTGCTAATTCTCCTGCAACTTGTCATGAAGTGGCCTCTGTGGCAGAAAAACAAAGATTATGCTTTCATTTGTTCATCTGTGCAGCCACAGCTTTGCAGCCAAGAAGGAGGTGGGATGGGGTTGAGCTGGAGAATGAAGATGGATATTAGATCGACTTCCATCCACAAGTGACACAAGCCATGAAGGAGCCACGAGGGCAGACACAGCTACTGCCTTCTCGTCGTGAACCCCTTGATCCTGCTGACAGCTCTCAGTAGGAACCTTTGTCTGGGCTGCTTGCCAAAGGAGGAGGGAATTGTCAGTTCTGATGCTCTTACAATCGGCCAGATTTTTGCCTGCAACCATCTTGGGTAGTGACAGTCTTTGAACTTCAAGGGAAAGTAGCTTTTCCAGCAATGACATTGTATTTCTCAGCCAAGGCCATGGTTGCACTATAATGAAAGCAGGGCCTATTATCATCTGGAGCACACATGCAACACATGTTGTGTTTTTAGCCTGGGAAACCATTCTCTGAAAGGATTCCACCAAAACCTCTGAGTTCTTCACTTCTCTGCTAAGACATCTCCTGCCTCTACACTGAACTGCAATTTGTGCATCAGAGTAAATGGTGTGTTCCTTATAAACCAGTCCCAGCTACCCAGAGAAGTTCACACCTAAAATCTTTATTTTGCTGATTATTTAGTGGTAAACCTTTCCAATGGTAGCTCCTGATACAAAACCCACAGGGATCCAGGAAAAAAGCAAAATCCTTCAGAGGCACCGCTGAAACCAGGTTGGTCCTCTGCTCAGGAGTTACCTGCTCCTGATTTCCAAGGAATCAAAGTTTCCAAATTAATCTTTGCACTGCAAGAGGTGGCTTGGTAGCAGCTGAGTGTTTTTAAAGCTCACTGGTGGTTGAAATGCACTCGTGCTCTCAGGTGGAAAATGGGGTCAGCCTTGGATGCCACAGCACAGGGAAGCTACAAAATGTGTTTCAGGGGGCTGCAGGAGCCAGCTAGTCACACTAACACGAGTGCCTGTGCCATCAAACGCTCCTGCAGCCAGTCCTGGGAATGCAGGTTATACTGCTAGACTTAAAGCTTATGCAAAGTCATTAAGTCCCTTTAGTTACACGGGATATCAACCTGCACGCTGCAGGGCATAAGCTGATTGCCTTCGGGGGTCAGCGAGGAACGCTTCCCTCTCTGAGCGCGGTGCGAAATTAGCTGGGGGCGCTCCCAGGGCTTTGTTGCTTTCCTGCTGCATCAGGCAAATTTAGGCGAGCACTGCAGAAGGGTATTACACCTGATGGGCCACAAATCCAGGCAGGCTTGGCAGCATTCTCTTCTCTTGGCAGTGATCGTTGTGTAGCCCTTGTGTGCGTGGTGCAGCCCTGCAGTGAGGGTGAGGAAGCAGAAGTGGGATTTTACAACAGGCATGGACCCCTTGGGGGTTTGAAAAAGATGTCAGACAGAGCTGAACTTTGGAACATCCTAAAATGTTGGTCTCCAGGCACCTGAGGCAAGGAAGGACCTGCACTGCTGGCAACAGTGTCAACTGCTTGCTGTGGGCCAAGAGGGAGGTAGACCTTTATGATAAGGGTCTATCTTAAAAAAGGGTCTTTTTTGCAATTGTTTGATCCTGATGTGATGCTTTCATCCTTCCCTTTCCACTACTTAGTGCATTTGCTTATTCGATTGGGCAAGGCTTGTGATTTCAAAACACTTTCCATCACAAGTAAGTGGACATCAATGTTTTGAAGTTCCAAAATATTCAGTGAAGAGTCACCTCTGCTATTCTGACACTTGCAAGTCCTCCTCCCTGCTGCCAGGGAAGTTGAGTTTGCAGGGATATCTGATACAAGGAAATGGCCTGATCTGGACACCTGTAGATTTTAAAATAACACTTTTTCCTGTGAATATAAGCTGAATCACTTTAGAGCACTGTTAAGTGGGAGCTGCAGCCTGGTGTATGGGAAGGGCTGTCACTGGAGTGATGTGGGACCCAACTTTCTATTGTCGTATTCCAGATTTCTCTAGTCCAACTCAGCACACCATTTAAGCATTTAAATCTGAGCGCGTTCCAGAAAAGTTGCTTCAGTACAAGTCTGGATAACTGAGGATACACAGGTCAGTTGCAGCAGAGTTCTTTGGCTTTCTCTTCGACTAATTAAGGAATACTTAACAATAAAATACCTTGATGGCAGGCACATTTCTACTACAGGATCTTGCTGAGCAGAAGTGAAATGAAAAGCAGGGGGGAAAAAACCCAACCCAAGAAGACTTGCCATGTCTGAAGACAATCTTTGGTGCAGCTGTATCACATATGCTAAAGTAAAGGACCAAATTCAGTGCTCACCATGCAGCTTTATGCCTTTTATGGAAATAGTTTGGATTCATGCAGATGGAATCTATTTCTTTTCAGGTAGTATGAAGGAAGAGAATGAAGATTTTTGTCTTAGGGTTCTGCTTGAAACCTGTCAGATCCATGAATGTCTAAGATTTTCTTGTTCTACTGTGACTGACTCCACATGAACTACTACTTAAACCCGTGTTTGACTACGGCTATATTTCACCAATAATATTTGTTAATTGGCTTATTACTTATGAAAACTTCTAAATCCAGATTCAAATAAAAATGTTGAAGATAGTTAGTTCTAGAAAAGGATGAAAATAGGAATTTAAGGGTGTTTTCTGTGGTTTCAGCAAAGTGCAGCATCTATTATTTTTTCATTCAAACTATTTCAGTGCAACGTTTTGTTCAGGACAATTCATTAAGACAAAAATATCCTCTCATGACTTGTTTGTCATGCAATGGTCACATCATGGCGACTCCTTTCCCTCTTTTTTTTTTTTTCTGGGATCCATGCCAAGTGCTAAGCCAGAAAACCTTGTTATATTAATTATGAAGCAAAAGCATGTTTTATTAAAAACTAGCCTGCTGAATATTCTGTCGTGCTGCTTTTCAGTGACAGCAGAATTGCTTTTGCATTTTAGCAATGTTAATGAATTTTCAGAGCGGGGGGGAAGCATACTCTACATTTTCCATAGCAATTTTTAAAGCAAAGTCAGATTAGGACTGTCAAAGCATGGAATCCATCTAACACTTAGGACTGGTTAGTAAAATCTGAGCAAGACTTCATGTTGTCTAAGACTGGCCCCACATCTTCCTAACTGAGCATGAATTAACACTGCCAAATTCATTATGAGTTTATTTCTATTAGATGGTGTTCCCACAAAATCTGTAAAATTGATATTTAAGTATCCTAGAGTTGATCCCCTCAGTAAGATGCTACCTGTACTACTGGACCAAGTGTGACATGGGTCCTGGTGATACACTAAATAGTAATTACTTTATTGAGTTGTGAAAATCACTGATCTAAAATTCCAGACTTCTTAAAAAATCTATGCCCCATTAAGCCCCCTCACTATATTTTTCCCAAAGATTTCAATTTAAACACGTCAACATCCGAATTTTTGCAATACATTTCAGTAAATATGAACCTGCACACATAGGAAAAGTCACTAAGAAAGCAGATGTTTAAAAGACCCTCAGATTCCTTCATGAGAAAATCTACTTGATTGCTTGGAAGAACAAAAGAAATTTTTTAAAAACTGACTTTTAACTTTCCTTTGATTACAAGTCATTCTTCCAGTCTTCTTTAAAGGGGAGATGAATAGATGTAGGGAAGTATATCAAGCTCTGCCAGAGCAGAGCTCTGGTCACCCCCAGCTGTGTTGAATATTTTGCCATTAACCTTCCTCCCACATTAGCAACAACAAAAATTCAGACATTCAAAACATATGGCTGAAAGAATTTTTACCTTTTACAGAAGAGTTTGCAAACCTGCCAAGACAGGGCCTACCTGACCTGTTTAATCTGATATTTAGTTCCTTCAGAAGGACGACTGGAAATAAGGAAGAAAGTTTTTACAGTGAGGGTAGTGAGTCACTGGCACAGGTTGCCCAGGGAGATGGTTGAAGCCCCATCCATGGGAATACTCAAGGCCAGGCTGGATGGAGCTCTGAGCAACCTGCTCTAGTGGAAGATGTCCCTGTCCATGGCAAGGGAGTTGGAACAAGATGATCTTTAAGGTGCCTTACAACCCAAACCATTCTATGATTTTAAGATGACTTGCCCATGCTGGAGCCCAGGATTTTGGGGCATTCCTTAGTGCCCAGGGCTAGGAGAGGGATCACACTCCCCACCACAGGCCACTGGGAGTGGTGTGGCCACTCAGTATACCTAGATGAGGCATTCCTTGACACTGTGGATGTCTGCTTCAAAAAAACCCATGGCACTTCCCTCTTATGCTGCATTAACTTGGTCACCTCAGCGGCCTGAAATGCAGATACAGAAGAGCTGGCACAAGGAAAGAAAAGGAGAATAAAAACATACTCACCCCCAAACATGTGGTCCCTAGGAGAAAAACCAGTGGAAGAACATGAAGCGTCAAAGCACTGTTAACCATCCTAGTTTTTTTCTTGAAATTAGCTTTTTCTCCTTGCCTATGTTTTTTCAGACAAGCCACTATCTTTTGAGGCCGAGCTAATTCAGTGCAAATAATTAACTGTGCTTCAAATATTGTTTAATGTTCAACAGATTGCCTTGATCAAATAAATGCATCCTGTCCAGATAATCACTGCATTGACCAGTGGCAAATGTTTCAAATCAGTTGGTAACAAGGATGGGAACAGTATAAATTAACAATAAAAACAAGCATTTATCTCGTATTAGAATTATCTTTCAACTATTGTTTTAAATGGGGGAAAAAAGTATTTTAAAAAAGTATGAATCATACTTACTTCTCTGCCATCTGAAAAACACTGAGATCTTGTTACATAATATATGATTTTTAAAATTATCAAAGTGTGTTATTTGATTATTTTCTAAATTTCAGACATGAATCAGAGTTCATGTTCTCAAGCTTTTGTCAACTTATGTGACAACCAGGCTTGTTTTTTTAAAATAAAAAAAATCTAAATTCTTGCCTAACCTTTATTCTCCTGAGGCTGAAGCATTTGTAACAACAGTAGCAACTCAGGAAATCAGAGTTTAACTGCAAGAATAAACAACCCTCTGTTGCGGAAATGCTGACAAAATTAGCTTAACAGATATTGTTTGTGCTGCATGTAACAAAAACAAATGAAGTGACCATTCTTTCTCCAAGACAGTTTAGAACCTTAGGAGGAAGAAAGTGATACAAATAGTGTCCACATGAGGAAGAAAACTGTGAAATCCCAAGGGCTTCAGAATTTCCCACCCTGAATGTGATTTTGTGTTGAAAAAGACAGTTGAGAGCTTGATTACAGTGACAAGTGCTGAAATTTGGATGCCAGAGAACCTTGTTTCTGATGATTCCTTATTCTGGAGCATGAACATTCCTAAAGGAGATTTCTGACACCAAAAAATACACAAAGAATTTTGGTGTCCTGACTATGCCACTTGTGCATACCTTAAGCAGGTTGACCATGAGAAATATGTGTTTGAGACAGCATGTTGGTGGCCAGTCACAAGTACAAGTTTATGAAATTCCGGATTCTTTAACTAGTTAGAAAGACAGCAAGATAAAAGGAGTTAGATAACACACGACTTTATGTAATGTGTCCTTGAGTAAGCTGATTTGCACTGAATTTTAATAGAGCCCTGATTCATCAAATCTCAAACAGAATTAAGGTATGGACTGGATCCTAATAACATCATGCTTTATATCCATGAAAGATAAATTAAAGGATGCAAAACTGCTATTGACAAACATTGATTATATGTACTTTGATGGACTTTGAAGTTGTGCCAGATGCGTCTTGTCAGCCTCCGAAATTTTCTTTTAAATCTCATTGCATAAGGCTTTTACTTTTTAATTATTTTTTCCCTCAGCCTCTTTGATCAGGAAAAAATGTAGATCATATTTGTGTGATGCTATTTCCTATGCATTTTATTTAGATATGCCCTTGTGCACAGCTCATGATATGTAAAAAAATGCTACATGGCACCTAGTGATCTTACCCTGTTATCCTGGGTGCTATTTAATACTTAATTGACCTTCTCAAGCTGCTGAGTGAAATCCTGCCATGTGCAGAGAGCCAGCACAATGCTCAGGGTCCTTTTATACCACATAAATCCACACAATAAGATGCAAGACACAAGGTTGCTGGTCTCTCTTTGTTGCCAGGAGGATTTCAGC
This sequence comes from Illadopsis cleaveri, assembly GCA_013399915.1. Lineage (NCBI taxonomy): Eukaryota > Metazoa > Chordata > Aves > Passeriformes > Timaliidae > Illadopsis > Illadopsis cleaveri. The sequence continues at coordinate 143,068 of VXBB01000859.1, read as the reverse complement.
CAGTGAGACTGTCCAGTGGATCCCTTTTTATTCTGGCCCCTGACAGAGGCAAAGTGGTTCTCATGTCAGACCCAATGGGAAGGCAAACCTCCCTGCAACTTATTCTGGTTTTAGGAGATGGACTGAAGTTTATACAAGGAGTTTAAACAAGTGAAAATCCTTCTTTCACTTTCCTATATACGGAAATATTTTGTCAGCAGGGAGATTCAAAAAACTGAAAAGAGGCTTTGGAACCATATTGATATTTCAAAGTTGTGAGCCCACATGCACTTCTTGCTTTCCTTATCCATCAGGATATGGCCACACCCCTCTGGGCATGGAAATACATAGAGTATATTGCTGTGCATGGCAAAAGGCTTCAAGGGTGGTGCAGGACTTAGGTACAGGTGTTCAGGTTTTTTTGGGAATTGACTATTCCCTACATCTCCAAGCCCATCCTAGTGGCTTGTACATCAGACATGAAGCATTTCTCTGTGACAATTTAGGTGTCTTCCAACAACAGACATGGAGGAAAAAAAAGGTAAGAACCATCAAATCCTTTTAAATTGAGAATGAATAGATGAAAACAAAACTTTGAAGTACTGGATCAGGACTGTGGTGGGCTGGGGGTTTTCTGCATCATTGTTGATACTACCTTGAACAAATGATTTCTCTAAATACTCCTTCATTCCCATCACAAGAATGTGGCTAGTATCTTCTCTACTTTCACTTTGTCCTGTCTGTTTAATTAATAAACTCTTCTGGCTCACTATTTTTTCGTGTATTAAGGAGCAGCTCCAGGCAAAAGACATGCCCTGTCCTAGCTGTGATGTCTACTATAAAGGAAGGAAAAAATAACCTAGAAGACTGTAGTCTCAAATGATTTATTTGGAATTACTACTGAGTATTATACTCTATAATGCTTGAGCAGCCTTGGTTGCCAGAATAAACAGCAGAAACATTACTTTGTCCTTTTTTCCCCCCCTAAAATGAGAATTTCCACTGAAAAAATATTACTCTTGGATATTTTTCTGCCATTGTACAGATCACTTGAATTCTGATCTTGGAAAGCATTTCAAACACTTCCTGGCTGATAATTCTTCTCCATCCTCCAACACAAATGAATATTCTGTGCTGGATCTACCTCTATGTGTCTGGTGTATGTGGATTATTATTCTATTAGACACACTAACTGCAGATCTAGTTATAAACACCAGAATAAACGAATCACCACAAGTGTGAGAGAAGAGAGAAAATTCCAAAGATAAAAGCAAGAGAAAAACATCTACTATATGACTCTAACAAAATCAGAAGTTCTAGAAATACTTGCTGGCATCAGCCCACAGAAGACAAGCCAGGCCCTTCAAGGGTATGAACATCTTTCTTCAGAGTCAACAGCAATGCCATGGAATATGCATGGATACTTTCACTTTGGTCTTTTACACTGCTACCATTTTGTGGTTTTCTTTAATTAACCTAATAACTCAAAAGCCCTACACATGTTCATGCTTCCTCTTTAGTGTTCCCTCCACTTTTATTAAATATAAGCCCTTTTCAAACTGCAAATGAAAATGAGAAAGCAGTGGCCCTATTATTCCTCTTCATACAGAAGGACTGGAGTTGAGAGAAAGTATAGGGGATTGACTTTTAATATAAAATCTGGAAAGTGGAGGAGGGGTATTCTCTATGAGAAATTCATCTTGGTGCAGAAAGCCAGCATGAGGTCTAGACATCCCTTAAATCAACATTTAAAGTGTTGTGGTTGCATTTTGCTTCATAATTCTCTCTAGCAGCACATTCCCAGTGATGGTTTCAATTCTTGGGCTCAGATCAAAAGCACAGTTAAAAATTTCAAGATAATCAAACAAACAAAGAACAGAGTGAGTGCAGGCAGCAGAAAGTTCTGCTGGATGTGCAAGAGGGCTCATCCCTTGTCCATTCTGCTGTAACCCAGGAGTAACTCATCAAAGGCTTTATGCAAGCTCAAAGCTGGTGCAAAAAGCTGAGCTGGTTGGAGAGAGAGGCAATCCCACCCCAGGGATCACACCAGGACCAGCAGCCTCTCTCCAACACTGATTTGGTAACAAACTCTTCCTCTGAAGGTGCATAAACACCACCTTGAAGAACAACCTGCCACGGTGGAGCTTTGTCCATGTGCTCAGTTAAAGATTGACAGACACCTGGCTAAAAGATTTTCTATCCTCTACTGGCCTCTTGGGTATTCTTTTAAATCTTTCCTAGAACAGCTCCAGATATTCTTGTTAGCTGTGCTGCTTTCTGAGCCCATTTCTGTGTCTTGGAGCTGCCTGCTAAAAGCATTAAAATTGTAAAGTGGTGGATGAAGGAAGACAGTTTTGCTTTCAAGCTGAAAAACATGCATCAAAGCCCCTGTAGTAAATTTACAGAGTATTAAAAACAAACAAAATCTGACCGTAGGGTAACATCATTTTAGGAAAGATGCGCTGGCCTACCTCAAAGTCTGCATTTAATGTGCACAGCACTCACTTAACCTGCCTAGGCTATAAATCCCAAGGGCCAGATTTTGTCCAACCATCCTAAAAAAGAGATATTTTTAGACTGCAAAGGTAGAGCTAATATAGTCTCTCTGCTCCAGTTACCAAACACCTCCTCCACCCCATTGGTTGTTCTCCAGGCAAAGTAGAGAGCAGGAACATTAATTCAAGGGAACTCGTACAAGCAAAATTGTAATAAAATATGACCCCCGTGCTACTCTGCATGCATTTAGAGGCAATCACAGATTAAGAAACACCTGAGTTTTTAAAAACCCCAAGACATACCTCCAACTTACATCATTAAATATTAATTACCGACTTTTTTAAAATTATTTTTTCTTCCCATTTGCTGTAGTATTGTTACTTTAAAGAGGAGTCACACATTTTTCATTGAGTCACCATTTATTTTCAGGAAAGGAATTCAACAGGCAATCATACAGTAATACACATACTAAATATCTGTGAATTCTTTGGCAGAATAATTTAATATGCTGTTCAATGAATTGTCTGAATGACTGAAATAACAGAGACAAGTAAACTCAGGTGCAAAGATGCACAAGTGTCATGAGCACAGCTATGCAGTTCTGCCAGAGCCAAAGAATTTTTAGTAAGAATATATAAATATTTCATTTTCCTAAAATGTTTAGATTTCCTTGTGCAGCACACTAAATAAGTATGGAAAGCAGATTTTAAATTTTCTTGTATTGTCTAATGGTCATTAGCGCATATGGACAGAATTATTCACCTGAATGGCCTGTTGAAAAGTTGTACATGGTGGTAGACTCTGCCTTATCTTCTTGTTCTCCTTGTGGAGGTGCTGACATGAGCAGCCTCATGTCATGTTTATCTTGGTTTCGTGTTCAACTTGGCTGGCCTGCTGTGATAAGCAGGGCCAATTTTGTTGAACATGAAGATGTTGATTAATTTCAAGCTCAGCTTCCCCAGGTTACAATTCCTCTTTTTGTTCCCTCATCTCAGATCTATACTTTGACCTGGATTTTCTTTCTGAAAAGCTATTTTTTCTGTAGACACTGATCCAGTATTGAAGATCATTTTTAACAGAGTTGGAGTCAAACATGTTTTGGGGGTTTTTTTCTATTTAAGATTCTGAAATTTGTAACAGAAACAGCACAGCATGTTTTGCACTTTTCTCCATGTAGCAGTGGTAACCACAAGTAAAACTGATCATGGTTTTTATCAGACTTTCTCAGATGAAAGAGTTGTCTCTTGAGCAGCAATGCTAAATGTGAGCACCAGATAATTAACTGCAGTGGTAATAGTTTGTAAGTTAGTCACTGGAATTGTGAGCAGATCCTAAGGGATTTTGTGTCCCGTTTCCACTAAATTCATCCTTACCTTACTCTGAATGCTTCAACCACCATTCTTCCCCCTAGTTCACCACATTAAGCACAGTTTTCCTGCTACCCTCTGGTCCTCTTTAACCAGCCTTTTTTTTTGACCAAGAAGCTACCAAATCTCTTTTTTCACCTTTTCCTATCTCCAATTTCTTTTCTCACTGCAGTCAAACCTTGCAGGGTTTAAAGATACACTGATGGAATGTACGAAGAGCCAGACACCAGTGAAAGTGATGGAAGTGAGATATTTGCAGCCCAGTGGGTCTCTGTGCCCACATCACCAGCACAACCTTCAAAGGGCCAGACTGGGAATGAACAGATCCAGCACCATGAAAAATCACAGTCTGGGGTTCATAAAGGGAAATGCAGACAGTGTCCAGTGAGGCTTCTCTTGTTAACAACTGACAACTGTATCAGCTCACAGGAATGTCGCCGTGGTTTTCTCGCTTCAGACTCCCAAACCAAAAGCTGAGCATTTTTAAGGTTGAGAAATTTTTATATGAGCCTACCATGACAATGTTTCATGATAGCAGCTGTCAAGTTCCTCCTTTCCTAACCCTTGGCAATAACATGAACATCCTGGTTGACAATCTTCCTGTAATGCATCATAGTCCTCCAGAAAGAAGAAAAGAGTCAAGAGTCACTACGTTCCTATGAAATGCTTCACAAGAAAGGTATCAGTGAATTCTTTTGGCTATTGTTAAAAAGAACTTTTTGATAAAAAGTTGATATTTTGTGTGTAAAACAGCACTTTTTATACAGTAGGTTTAGACAGGCCCCTAAACTTTCACGGTAAATTTTGAATGTGGAGTTGCTGGTATGGGTGGCAGCATGTACCAGTGTTTACATTAAAAGAAATTACAGTTATGTTATAAGCCAGGCATTGAAAAACAGAATAATTTATTGTTAAAACTAATGCAATTGTGCTCCAAAGTGGAACAGATTCCTGAACAGCCTGATCTCAGCTCTTTACTGACATGTTGAAGACAACAAAGCAATATGGTTACATTATTTTAAAGTCAGTGGTCTGTTGTAACAGTATCTGCTTTTTAAAATCTGTATTTATTTCCCCTTTTCCCTTTAGTGCCTCCCTAGCACAAAGGTTTGTCCTCTCTGACATCCTCACTTGTGCACCTAATTGAGTGGGACCCCAAAAACAGAAGTATACAACCGCCTTGAGGGAAGGATCTTTCATACCATGTACAGGATGCTTTGGAAAGGAAGGCTTCAGGCAGGAGAAGAAGTGAAAACCCATTTTCTCTGGCCCCTGAAGCTGGTCCTGAACAGGTGTTCCCATGTGGGAGCTGCCTGTCATTGCATCCAGCAAGGAGATCTGACAGACAGACCCTGCACATGAATCCTGTTTGCTCTGGACATTCTTGGGTCCATCCTTCCAGTGATCTGCCCCATATACTGGGTGTTCAAGTAAATTCCAGAGGAAGGAAAAAGCATGTCTGAAGTAACCCCTTCCCCTCTGCCCCTCCCAAAGATGTACCCCTTCCATGGCTCATATTTCCAAACTTTTTGCTCCTTTGAGTGATTTTCATACTCTGAAACAGTATCATTGAATTTTGCTTAGTTAAGGCAAGACGGCTCTTGTCAGAAAATGTTTGCTAGATTGGGTCTCATTTTGTAACATTTCCCCTCAAAGGATGATTCAATGATGCATCTTAGAATCAGATTCCAGAGAGGGAACTAAAAGAAACATCAATAAAAAAAGAAACTGTGAGGAAACTAAATATAGAACAGGCCAATATGAATTAAACAACATCCTAGAAATCTTCACACAATAATTGATTTGCTCATTTGTACTTCTTTCTATTCTTTAATCTTTCAGCAGGGCTTCAATCCTCCCCCCATTGCTTTTTTAATATTCTCTGTTCATCTGTTGTCTACAATATTGTTTCTGATCTCTCTCATCCCATCAATCATCTATAAAAAGAGACTAGTCCACACACTCTGGTCTCCAATCCTAATGACTGTAAAGAACTAATCACCTAAACTGAGTGATGTTCATTGTTGTAAGTGTCTCTTTGATTTATTAAACATCTCTGTATAAATTCCTGCATGTTTTGCAAGTTGTTTCCTAGAACCTGTATGAAGGCACTTTGAAATCCTAAAACTGCCTGCTTATGGGGTTTTTGGTTCACCTAATAAAGGGATTCTAGTCATGAAAAATGAGCTTTTACCTAACTGAAAGGACCACTCAATTCCAAATTCAGGTCAGAGCCTCAGTTTGAGCTTCCTGAACATACCACAAACTTACAAAGGCGGCTCATATACACTTTATATTAATTTGAAAACACTGTGTGCATTGCTTTGGGATGTCTGCCTGCTGATGGCAAGCCATAGACACTATGGAAATACCCTTAATGATGGCATTTTCCATAGCTGTCACTTCACATGCTGTTGCAAGCTCTTCAGTTGAGCAAGCGGATTTCCAATCTGATTAATTAAGGCTTAAGAACTGAATATGTTCACAACCTGTCCTCTCCAAAGCCATGTTTTCAGCACCATGCCATCGGTGTGTGGCTGCCCCGCGCAGGGACAGGGTGGGATTCCAGTGCTGGATCAGAGCTTTTTGGACCACACATCCATGGTGAGACCACCCAATGCCCACCAAGGGACCTGGGTGTCACCAAGGTCGGAGATTCTCAAAAGGGTGCAAGATCCAGGTTTTGGGAACTGCCTCCCCATCTAACCTGGTCTCACTTGAAAGGAAAAGAGATACGGAGAACAGAGCAGAATTCAGCACGAGGAAGGTATGTCTGAGGATTGTGTGGGGCTTTTGAAAGAACCCAACATGAGGTTCTTGTGAGCTAATTGCCAAAAATGGCAACTAGACGAAGCATTAAATGGGCACAGCTATTGGTAGAAGCACACTCAGCAGACAACATTCAAAACAGAGGACCAGTTTCACCAAAAACCCCTCTCTGTGATTTTCATGCTCTTTCACCAGCACCTTAGGGTGCAGGACTAGAAAGAAAAGGTGTAAAGTGTTTGAATGAGGCCATTCTGGAAAGGATTCTTTGCCAATGAGAAATCCACTCCCTTTTCTCATGCTGGATTTGAACAGAATATTGAGTCCCTGCTAAAAATAAATGCAGACTTCTTAATGTTCACCCCAGTCTTTACAGCAGTCCCTGGCTAATGAACCAGCCGCTGTTACAGGAGAGTGAGTTTCATGCATTGATTGCCTTAGTGCCTCATACTAAGTAAAAAGGACATTAATAATCTTATTATTACAGAAACATCATGGAAACTCATAAATATAGATTCAACAGTTAACATCATAAATCTGTGAAAACCCTTTTTTCAGCACAGTATGGGCAGAGTTATGCTGTCAGAAAAAAGAAGTGGGAAAAAGTGTGTTTAAATTGTTCTATAGATTTGCCCACTTTTTATGTTTACAAAATGTTCATTAATACCTTGCAGATTTTTTGTTCTGTAACCATTAGCAAAACAGTCTCCTACAACCCTCTGGTAAGGGTGCATTGAGCTAGGTAACTCTTGGTTTGGTGTATATAGCTCATATGGGTTTCCTTTTCACTGTCAGCTTAGCAGATTGAGTGTTACTCTTAGAATGAGATTTTGTTTCCTTGCATTCCATTTAGCATTCCAAATTTGCTTTCTGCCTATTTCTCAGAATCTCAAGCAAACATCTGTGTTTTGTGATTGCAGTTGTCACCTAGAGTAGCTTCTCCATTAGTGCCCAACCTTGGAAAGGGCTGCAACATAAAAACACAGCAGAAGAGGGGTCTTTTCTCTCTAATTTTTTTAAAAGAAAATGTGACAATTATATTTGGGGGATAAAAAAAAAAATTCTTTCCCCAAATAACTGAAAAACAAATAGAGATAAAAGAGATTTAGATTTTTCTGTTCAAGCAAATATTCGAGGACCTGATTAGTGAAGTTTAAAATGTTCCCATTATATGTACTCTTTTACATATATATATATATTTGCTGTAAAAAGATATTTCTATTAATATTAGGTGAGAGCACTCCATTACCCCGTTACAAGCACATAAATAAATAATAGCCATCTGCAACACTGGTGTCAGCATCTTTATCACAGGTGCTGATTTGGGCTAGATGCTTTCCAAACTCCTAGGAAGGAGAAACTAATTTCTATTCCGAGAAGCTCCCACGCAGGTGACCGTCACACAAATGGACAGAGATTAGGGACAACTGAAAATTTCCACCTGTGTGAACTCCCTACACCACAGAAAGGCTTTCAGGATGAAATGTTTTTAAAGAGCTTCAGAAGTAAAGCACAGGCAGGGAAGGGGCTTTGCATTGTGAGGAAAAGATCACCAACAGGAGAGCTGAAAGCTTACAAAGAATTTAGCCCCCAAGCAAGTTTAACCAAAATGTTTGCTTAGAGCCATATCACACCACTCTGCAGCTGGATCACCTAAACTAATATCATATCCTTAAAATATTTACTGATGACGGACTCTCTCTACAAATTTAGCAGCAATGGTTTCACTGAGAAATGATCTGTGATTTTTCTCTGTACAACAATACTGGCAATTTCAAATCTATTCTCTCGCAACCTACCTCAATCTTTTTTTTTTTCTCTCTTATCAAACAAATACTTCCCAAATCTCTGTGGGATAAATACAGTGATGATTTAAGTGTTTTACAATCCACTGAGATTTAAATATGTCAGTTCACCTAGGAATAGATATTATTTATTTTACAGCCCTGGTTTGGGAGAAAAACCTACATCATGAAGAAAAGAAACAAAGAACTTCTTTTTCTGGTTTATGTGTGTTCTTTGGGGTTTTTTTTCTTTTCTTTTGTTTTTTTTCCCAGAAAGATGGTTGCTGCTTGAGAGGCACCAAGCAGTAAAGAAGACTGAAAGCAGTTAGTCTTGGTGGAGGTGAACTATACGGTTAGAGGGCAGAAAAAGAGGTTAGAGGTATATATGATCAATACAATATTGCACAGGAATTGCCACAGCAGACATCTCATGCCTACTTTGTGTGAGCACTTATAAATACCTGTCTGTATCACCAATCCCTGGCTCAGCTGAAAAAGGTTCTGTATCTTTGAGGTGAGGCAAGAAGATCTCCATCCCCGCAGTTCTACTGAGATTACTCAGCTGTGAACAGATAACTCGATACAAAGAAGAGGAAGAAAAAGCAAGGAAAAAAGTAGAAGCAGACAATTTCATAGAGCCCAAACCAGACAAGACTCTCTCTGATGACCAAGGGAAAAGCTTTGATAAACGGTAGGGCAGCTCCTCAAATCCAGGTCTCTGAAAGTGGGGGTGGAACACTGCAGGAAATAATATGAGAGTCCCTGCTGTGGGAGTCAAGGGAGACAGGGAAAATAGTTCAGGTAATAAAAAAAATGTTAATATTACAAGAGTGGAATGCATCTGAGTATAATTCCAGACTTTTAAGTTCAGTTTTCAAATCTTGGAGAAAGAAAGAGGCAGCCTGCTGCCATCTCACTAGTTTGTCACATTGGGTTTAAGGTGTGGAATAAATCAAAACTTTTTTTTTCTTTGGAACATGGTACAAAGAAATGCATTAATAATACATGAAAAAAATGTTCATCACGTTGGTGTGCATCAGTGGAAATACTATTTTAAAGAAACTATGAGCAACACATGAAAAGATTTGACCTAGGTTTCACTTCTGATGTGCCAGGGTGGGGGAAAGGTGAGCATTTCTCTTACCTACTGATGTGTTACATCTGTGACTTCCTACTTGGGTAGAGAAGTTGGGTTCCCAAAGCAGGGATGATTTTTTTTTTCCCTACAAGCAAGCAAGGAAGTTTGAATCCTCTGAGCCATCCCCTGTAAGTGCATTCAGGAGGAACAGAGACAGAAATAACACAAAACCTCCCAGGTAGCTGGTAGCTGCCATGCCTTTTCTTCCTCTGCATACTGAATGTTTGAAAGTCTAAAGACTCTGATGTTTGCTGAAAACAGCAGTGGTGTTTGTGCTCAGCTCGGCACTAGTGCAGACGTGGGACACGTGCACATTCTTACATCCTGTGCCTTTCTAAATGCTTGTGATTTCCTTCCCTTTAGCTTCCAGTTACTCACTTGAAAAAAAAATAAATTAAAAGTATACAATTTCTATTTATGGAAGAGCATAGCTGCAATAAATATTTGTTTCTAAGCTAGCTGAATCTATCAGCAATCACAGTGTGGGAAAGATCAAAGGGAAGACAAGATAAACACAAAAATGTTATTTGTGGTTTGGATTGTGGTAGCACCCAAATCCACACGAAAATGGAGTCTTCTGCAGCCAATGCTGTACAGGCAAATAGTGGAATTTTCTTGTCTTCTGAATCACCAGCAATCTCAATAAGCAAATTTAACCCAAGGGGGATGGAAACAGATTTTTTCTGTTAGAGACCAGAATGAGGAAATACCCATTTTGCCAGGACATCTCTGGTTAACTTGGTTTGCAAGAGCTGTGGGCACCTTCTCCCCAGCTGGTGACATGATGACAAGAGATACCTGGGTTCCACCACCTCTGTGGGGCTCCCTGTCCAAGAGGGAACCCTTTGGAGCCCTTGTGCTTCAAGAATGCAGGAGCTTTGGTTCCACCAGCTCTTCCATGAGCTCCCTATCCTCTCAGGGCTGGTCAAACATTGTCAGACCAGACAAGTTCCTGCACTAAGTGGCCACTTGGTGGGCAGAGAAAGTGAACAATGGATGTGACGGTGCTGCCCCACTGACCATCTTGCCCCACTTTCCAACACTTGCTGGAGGACACTTCAGCTGTGTCCAGACAAGCAGGGAGGGAAGGTGAGTGCTCTGCATCCTGCTCTGCATGTCCTGCCAGGTGGGGGAGACCCACCTGACAGCCCTCACAGGGCTCTTTGGATGCATTTCATTCCTCTCTCCCAACACACAGCCTCTCCACCACCCTCCTCAACCCAGATGTTCAGGTGAAGAGTATGAGAAAGGGGGAATTCACCACTCCAGCAGACAGTCATTGCTCTCCCTATATATGCCTTCAGCCTGTTGTCACCATCTTCATTTGTAGTTTTGTGAACTACTTTTAACTTATTTAATAGACTCTCACAACAGGAATAAAGGCCCCAAGGAAAGAGAATAAAAGTTGTTACTTTGCTAAGACCTTGCCTGGCAAATTTCAACTCAAAAACCCCAGAGAATGCAGAAGAGATTAATGAAAATGCTGAGAATCACCATAATAATTCCAACTACCAGCACCAGTGTCAGCAGGCTCAGCAGGGCCTGTCATTAGAAAGCCCCCTTTTAAATGGGTGTCCCTCCTATTAGTTAAATTATCTACACTGCAGTGAAGAATATTCCAAGGTGACAGAAATCAGAACAGTACAGGCTGCTAAAAATGAAAATCAGATAATTGCTCATAAATTACTTCTGGGGTCTTTCAAGATCTTTCGGTCTTGCTGACTGAAAGGCAAGTCATTTGGAATGCAATAATTAAAATAAAAGCTGCAACATACAGAAAATGGGGTTGGAAGGAAGATTTTAAGAGATGTATTTTACCTGCATAAATTATCATCTGTTTTTTGATAGCACCCTGAATTCACTCTTACTCTCCTTAAAAAGCAAGTAGAGATGAGAATCTTGACATGGAGAGCACCTCTGGCTCTGATCCCCAGTCTCTTCCCTGGATCTTCACACGTATTCCAGCCAGGGGTAAAAAGGATCTGAATATTATTGTCCTTTCTCACACATTTTCCCCAGTGCTGTCTCTGTGTAATGCTCAGTGACACCCACCCCTGACACTGGGGACTAGCAGATCTTCAAGGGTGGCCCAGCACTCCTCAGATCCTCTCGTGACTTCAGCCCCTTCAGAGAACTGGGACTGTCCTGCTCACATGAATTGAAGGGAAAACCCCAAATTTCCTCTCTTGGGATGGGACCTCAAGACTTAACCGGGAAATATTTTAAACAGGTGGCCTTTTCTCCTAATTTGCCTCATCTGAAGGCAAAATTAATGCCACTTGGTGTTCAGCAGAGCCATCTCTGTATTAGTTTTTTTTCAGTAGTTTTAGATGAAAGTTGCTGAGAGACGGAAGGGGTGCTCTGATGAGCTGAAGGTCAAGACATTGTCACCTCTTCAGCTGTAGTCTCTCTTCTTTTTCTGATCATCTCACACAGCTACCAACAGCTTGGAAGAGGATAGCCAAGCCACTCCAGAAAATGTCTGTTAAAAATCCATTTGACACTCATTTACTGCTGACCACGTTTGGTCTAAAAACATTGAGAAACTATTTCACCCCTCTTAGCATTTATTGGACTACATGGAGATATTTTTTCAGGCTTTACTTGCTGTTTTTTTTAAAGTCAGACTGTATTTTGTTAGTTGCCCAGAGGATTTCATGCATGGGCTACTCTATAAATAAGACTTATTATTCCCCAGTGACAAATGGAGTTTCTTTCTCAGAAGTTCCATAATAGCTCATGTGAGATAAACAGGAGTTTTCTAATAGAGTTAAGTTTCATAATTAAACTGGAGACACTTCCTGCTATGAGGGATAGATAACCAGTTTTTAAATCACCTTTTAATTGCTAAAGACAACAAATCTTCTGCCCGTGGGTTACAGCTGGGTAGGGAGAACAGGATGACATCAGTCACCAACTGTGATTCTCTGTGGTCCCCCAGAGAAAAAAATTTGGTTCCCCAATCCAATTTATAGCTTGAAGGAGGTAGGGGAAGCTGTAAAATCTACCAGGCTAGGATAACAGGCTGGCACTGTTATCTTGATCTCAGTAAGGCCAAGGACTGTACAAGCAGCTGAAATTCCCTGTGGTGTTCAAGATGAGGCAGGAGAAATTCTGCAGGACAACCACTGCAGCATGGACAACACCATCTGTTTCTGGGAAGGAAAATCCAGGATTTTTATCTTCAGGGCTCTTTGTCTGCACTTTTTGCGAAAAATAAATTAACCTCATGTACATAGAACAAATGTACATATATTACAGGGCTCCTTTCATGAATAAAGGATGCCAGGTCACCTAACCTCCATCCAAATGAGTGGCACAGGAAGGGAGAGAGGAGAAGTGAAGGTAATTTGATGTTACAGCAGGGAGGAGACAGAGGTTTATGCATAGCTGAATCATCCAACAACCCGACCTGCCAGAAAATAGCAAATATCACACAAATTCATGTGATTTTCATCAGTCTGTTCCCTGCTAGGGCTGTAGCATTGCTGGAATGTTCTCTAGCTGGATCTCAAAGTCATTTTGCAGTGGAGGCATTGCCTCTTGGCACAGCCCCTTCCAGCATTGATCTCACTGCAAGGCTGGACCTCAGCACAAAGAAAAGGAAAAGGATGATTTTTCCAGTCATGACATCACTTCCCCACAAATAATGTTTTTTCTCCAGTCCCATCACCTAAGCCTCCCTTAACACCTGGTGGTTTAATAGGTGTTCAGAATTTCCATTACAGTGAGTTTTTACCATTCTTTCTGCTTTTTAGGCTCAGGAAATACTTTGTGTAGGATTCAGGGCATGCAGGTGGGAGTGTTCCTGCAGCCTGACCTTTCTATAATCTGTAATTCTCAGTGGCCATGGTTTCACCTTTATCTGGAAACTTATAGGAAAAAAATCTCTTTTGGAACAATGAGAAAAAGGCTGATTAAATAACTGCCTATCATCTTCTGGGATGATCATCCCTCAGTGAATGCCTGAAATCAGCAGTTAAGAACAAATAAAGAGTTCAATCTCCTATGTTATGACTAGATCTCAGTGTTACACTGAAATAAAGCCAGTTATCCTGAGTGGCACCTGGGCCATTTGGAGTTGGACACAAAAGGCACCATGGATCTGGTGCTCAGAGGCACCACTGAGGTGTGTGTCTGTAACACGTGGGCTCCTCTTAGTCATGTTCAGGGGTCAGAGTTCTTATGTTGAGGGGCCAGGACTCCCAGCTGAATGCACTGAGATGGGCTGCGTGTTGGAGGTATGTAAGAAGTATGTGTGTGCAGCCCAGAGGAGATCAGATTTATTTGTAGGCAGGGGAACTTTGAAGTTTCCCTGTGCGGGCATCCACTAGGGAGCAGATGGAGATCAGGCTGCAGAGTTGGTATTTCATAGGTCTCAGTTCCTGCATTGCCAGTTTTACCTACTTCTCTTATATTTCCCTGCTCCTTCACCATTCTGGTTCTATAAACTTACTGTTGAAAAATATTTACATGAAAAATGTTCTGAAGGGAGAGAGGTTAGCAAAACTGTCAACTGGGCTAAAAATATTAAGCAAACCTTTTCCAGCCTCCATGAAGTAATAGATTTCTAATGCTGCTTACTCAGGACTTCTAGCAGGCTGCTGTACTCACAGGAGGGTGCTTTCTTTGCTTATTTTATGCATTAGTTTCATGAGAATATTTGTTTGCTTCTGTGAGTGAAAACATGTATTTTCTGATGGAGTTAGCTTACCTCAAGGAAAAACTAAATGTAGATCTTCAGCCTTGAAAGCATTAACTTTTTGTGCAATTTAGCTAGCAAATCACAAATTCATAGAATCATAAATACCATGATGGAAGGGGACATTAAGGACCTGGTCCAACCTTGCTTGGCAAAAGCACAGTCTAGACAGCATGCCCTAGCACCCTTTCCAACTGAATCTTAAAGTGCCCCAACACTGGAGAATCCAAATTTAAAACCACAGCTACTCTTGAGGAATTTCTTCAAGCTGGAGCAGATACATCCTCAAAAAAGACTGTGAAAATGTGTTGACATTGAGTGTGAACTCAAATCTTGATACCTGAACATGTATTAGACCAGGTCTGAGCACTCCATACATGTCCTTTTTTAGTGGTAGACCCATTGTTCACTCTCTCCTTGGCCATAAATTTTTTTCCTCCACCAAGAGCAGGATCTCTGCCTTTCCAGATAAGCATCCAGCCGCCTAAACCTCTGTATCTGAGACAGATATACTGTCTGTCCCAGTAAAACTGGGATTGATTGACAGCTCTCCTACAAGCTGTGTTTTTTGATCTACACTGCCTCTGCCCAACTGATCAGGGCTCACCCCTGCACCTGAAGGAACTGGACCATATTTTTTGTGAAGAAACAGGGAAGATAGAGGAATGAGTGCCCTGCTGTGCTGGCTGTCAGAGGACAGAAGGAATAGAGGGAAGAGGGAGGGAGTCAAGCTGCCAAATGCAGCTGCAGCGTGTGACATTGGGACAGACAGCATAGAGGGGACAAGCACACGTGGATGGAGCAAATTATGCAGTTTGTTTACTCTGCAGTGATAAAAGAGAAGGGTCAGTTTCTATACACCCCGGCTCATAGGCTGGCATATATGATTCATATATATGTATTTAAAGTCGTCTATATCTCTCTGGCTCAGACTGCCACTCATTTCTAGTCTTCTAACAAGCAGGCTTTTGAACAGCATTCACGCTCACTTTTTAAGTTTCGAAAGAAGCATCTCTGGCTGTAGAGGCTGCTGCTAATGAGAGATGAGGCAGAGTGAGGAGACAGCACTTCTCCAGGTCGTCTCTGTGTTGTGCCATCCTGTGCTGTGTGAGCAGATGATAGCAATGCTCTCCACTGCTCTGGCTGCACCATGTGGGTCAGAGTCTGTGTTAGCACACAAGTAACCATTAACCTGGCCTTTGCAACTGGCTTCCAAAAACATCTCTGAGCATTCACCTTTTGTTCTGACTATAACAGTTACATTCAAGAAAATGTCAGTGAGCAACAAGATAGGGTTCACAAGGACAGAAGTCATAGAAAAGCAAAATCATGGCAACACAGAATTCACCCCAGTCCAGGCAAATAAAGAAACTCCCTCCCACTGCCTTGTCTGAGCAAAAGGAGCTGCATTTCAACTCACAGTCACAGCAAGGGGCTGCAGCCACAAAGTCCCTCAGCTCTTCCACCATTGGGCACACACCTGACGCCTGTGTGGCAGGAACTGCAGTGGGAACTTTTACTGAAATGAGTCCTCAACATCCCTTAGTCCTTGGTCCTTTGGGATTTTAGTCACAAAGCAGATGAGTAACTCCTCTCCACACATCTTTAGACTCAATGCTAGAGGTACTTGAAATACTGAAGGCTGAAAAGAAGGTATCCTAGTTTGTACTGAAAGGTACCATTTAAGGATTCATGAAACAGAAGATTGAGAACTGTATCTGCACGCTTTTATATTAATACTGTAGCAGACCTGCCTGACCAGATGTGTTGGATGGTGCCTGTAGAAGTTTTGTCTGCTCCTGTGACCCCATCTGCTTTCCTTGCCCTTTTCGAAGACCAGATACATTTCTTTTGAACATGGTTGGAAAAGTTGGGAAAGTAGGCAGGAGTAGCAAGCTACCTCCAGGAGCTGCCTCAGTCCCACTGATACATAATTTCCAGCCAGTAAGAACCCCACAGAAACGTAGAGTCACAGTGCCTCTTCTCCTCCTTTTTTTGCAAAAACATCTTTATAAGAAACTTCCCCACACCTGGAACATCACCAAGTTCAGTATCAGCAGAAGATAAAACCAGTGATTCAACAACATTTTAGTGGGAGACTTCCACACCTTTGGAGGGCATCAGAGGAAAAACTCTACCCAGACCTGGTATGGCTTTGATTTGCTGTTCTTGAAAATAAAAAGTGATACCTACATAGTCTCACAGAGACACCAAAAAATGGAAGAAGGAAATATGGCTTTTGCTCAGTTAATTTTTTTTTTTAAATCTACAAGTGCTCTCCACCAGCTGTCTCTTTCTCAGCTTCAGGGGCTGGGCAGAGCACTGCTTGGTGAAATGGATATACTAAACATTGAGCAAAACCCCTTCTCATTTACAGCTCTCCTACCTTCAGCAGAGTTACATCAGGGATCTGTTCCATCTGTGGTACAGAGCTGTGCAATTCATACATCCTCCTCTGCCTTAAAATTCCCAAGCTGCACTGTACAAGCAAGGAAGCAATAAAATACATGGTGCACAAGGCTTACAGTCTGCACTCAAGCTCTGATGCTGTAAAAAATGCCTAGCTGAAACAAAGATCTAAGTTCCCCATCATTTATTTAACTTTCAAACATCATATCCTAGGTTTTACAGTGATGGGCACTACAGAAAACACAATGAGAAATAGATGGGTAATTATGGTGGTGGTTTTGACTTTTACCATCATCTAAAACTGTAGTAAAGTCAGAAGACACAGGTTTATGCTTCTTGAGATACGTGTTTAAATCGAGTTTGTGTCATAAGTGATCTGAATGTAATGGTCACAGCTTGACTCCTAACCAGTCTTAGATAAGTGACTGAGATTCAGAATTAGGCACAATTTTCTGTATCAGAGCACGTGCACTGCATGGTTTGGGTACAAATCAGCGTGACTGGCAGCACACCCGGGACTAGGGGAGAACAAGAAACTTAATTTCTGAGAGAGAGTTGTGATGTGTGTGGGATGCTCCCTGGGCAGCTTCCCACAGCCTGGCTGCCCCTGAGCCTGCGGCACCAGTGCTGCAGTTTGAGAGAGGCACTGCTTGCGTTGGGAGGAGAGGAAGGGGCAGAAAGAAGCAGCTGGTGAGAAAAAAGAAAAAAAAGAAAAAAAAAAGAAGAAAAAAGTTATGAGAACAAAACAGACATGAAAGATGTTTTAAATGGCACGTATGTACAGACCACAGGGGAACTTTGAAATGCTTGATTAAGTATTGAAGTAGCCATCACACAGTCCATAACCCCTGCCTGTTACAGAAGCCCCATGCAGGCAGGTACCGCTCGGGCTGCAGCATCCTTTGATGTCCAGGTACACGACAGGAGCGTGAGTCACCGCTCGGCGAGGGACCGGACACCGCGACCCGGCCCCGGAACGGGGTCAGCGCCGAGCAATCCCTGCGGCTGCGGCGTCGGGCTGTGCCTATTCCCGGGAAGGCTTGTGCCCTGCAGTGTGGGCTGCCTTGGCTCCGCAGGGGTGTCACCCGGGGCACACGGACCCCCGTGGGGTGACGGCTGTCCGGGCTGTGTCGCCCCGCGGGGACGCTCATAGGCGGCGATGTCCCCCAGGGCTGTGGAAGGGTGCAGGTGCAGCCAAAAGGCGCGGCGGGGTGCGAGGGGTCCCGAGGCGCGTCCCTGGGTGGCAGTGTCCCTGCGTGGGGCCGCCTGTCCCCCGTGTCCCCGCGGCGCGGGAGCCACGAGAGGGCACTGAAACACAACCGGAGCGATGGAGCGCCGAACGGGGGCTCCGGCGTCGCCACCGCCTTCCCTCTCATTATATCTTTAGATAAAATTCCAGAACAAAGGATCAACACAAGGATATGCTCACCGCGGCGCGTTCCCACTGTCCCTTACCGGGTGTGAAACAAAACCAGGGTGGGTAAACACCCGACGATGAAACGCTTTGTGCACCGGGAGCTCGTGAGATGAAATGAGACTTTTCCGTTGCAGTTTTGTCAGGCTGAAATAATAATTGTATCGAAATTCATTTTTAATTAAACTGTTTGGTGTGCTCGGGGAATCTACATTGGCAGGTATGGAGTGCCCATCATTGCTGTATCGGTGGGCTTAATCTGCACAATCAGTTAAGCTTAGTATATTTTAATTGAAATTCTTTCAGTCTTTCAGCTGTTACTTCCCCCTTCAGATTATCATTCATATTATAGCTGCATTTCATGCTTATCCTATCCTGAGTGATTAAAAGAATTATTCTGCCATTATATTTAATTCTTCCCTCACTTTCACAATCACTTTTTATTATAAACTCTTGCTGTTATGAGGGAATTTGGTGCAAATCGATTCACACCTTTTGTTAACTATAAACCAGATGTAAGAAACCCCAGCATTAAAAACGTGCAGAAGTGAATGACTATCATTCTTGATAGCTGAAAATATGCCACTAAGATAATATGAAATATTTTTAAATGTAACTGTAATATGCAAGATGTAAGTACTGAAATAATTTTAGCAAAATATACCCCTAAAATTTCCAGGAGACAACTAAAAATAAAAAAAAAGAGTGAAAAGATAGCCTGTTACTGTTCTGTTTTTACACAACACCATATTTTAGTTCATGTAAATTAAGTTTCTTTTTAAATTTTTTGTTGAGCATTCTTAGCTCATCTTACTGTGACAAAAAATAAAAGGAAAAATAAAACTAGGAGATTTAGAGGTTTCTTGTATGAAAGAAAAATGTTAAAATTGAAATTACTCAAGGCAGAGAGAGCTTGATTTGCATTTCACCAATAAATCCAAATATTAACTTAGTTAAAAAAAATTTGCAGATAGTTGTATCAATTAATGCTCTCTTAGGATTGCATTATTTTACTGAAACCCCTGCAAATGTGTTTTTAAATATCTATTTGTTATTTTTTGTCTCTCACCTCACTAGTAAGGCACTATTTTCAGTTTAAGTCTTGGTGGTGAATGCTGCCATCCTGAACAGTCTGCATTCCCAGCCTCTGTTAGAAACAAAGGAGGACAGGATGTAGAGGGATGCTCAGAGAAAGGAATAGCAGTGGAGTTTGATTTTACTTCAGTGGGAAGCATGACATAAGTGAGAAGAATTAGTGTGAGCACAGTTTGGAGGACAGCAGTCCACATCCAGTGTTGACAAGTGAGAGGACTTTTAAGTTAATAGTTTCTTCCCACATCTCACAGCCACGAGCCTCAGTAACATCCACCACATTCTGCCTGAATGAGGCATTTATTTCAATTTGTGAGAGCTAAATTCTTACCAGACATAACAGCATCATTCTGGCACTCTGTGTACCTGCACCTTACATCAGGAGCTGCAAGGGCCCTGGGAGGGGAGCTGTGCTGAGTAACCTGTGGTCACCTGCTAGACAGGATTACAGGGAACTTTGCCATTTGTATGTCAACATTTAGACCTCAGGAGCTTTTCTCTAAATTCAGATCACTTGTGTGGGTCTGTCTATGCCAGTATGACAAGGGAAAAAAAAACCCAAAACCAACTTTCTCTAAGAATATGTATTGCCTGGTGATGGTTTCCTAAGGACAAAGCAGGTTTTCCTCTCGTGTTAAATTTCAGAAAGCTTGTACCTAGGGACACCTTCTCGTGGCGTACACGTAGGCTCTTGCAATTTTTTTATTGTGCTTCCAAACAGCTGATTTGCATGCACGATGTGTCTCAAAATATAGAAGAAATACTTAAACAGATGAGGAAAATACTTGCATATATCATGGCAGTATATATTCTATATGATTCCATTATATATCCATATGTGTATGCAAGCATGGAAATTCTGTATACTGCAGAGGGGGGAACAACACACTAGGAATGCATCCCAGTTTAGTTTAGTAAATTTCTGGTTGTACTGACTAAGGGGAGTACTAGACTTGTTTGGCTCCTGAGCAGATGACTGGTCTGTAGCACGCTCTGTGCTTTCCAGCTTTGAATCTCCCATGGCCCATAAAGTCTTTGCAAATATTTCCTATTGTTTTGTGCAGCATCTCCCGATGCAGGGAGAGCTGATCCGAGCCCTCCTCTCCCACTGGACTGCCCAGCCAGGCAAACCCGGCATCAGCACCCCCATCTGCACCCTCTTCTCTGCTGCAGCCCTGGGACACACACAGAGCAATCTCCTGCCCCCTATGAGCAAACACCAGCCCAGCAGTGCTCCAGACACACTTTCCTTCAGGGAGGGGGGCAGAAAAATATCTTTTCAAATTTGCGAGGAAAATTTGACTTCCTCCACCACGTTCTTTTTTTCCCCCCCATTCCTTTAAATGTCAGACTCCTACACAGTTTCTTTGAAAGTTCGAACAGTTAGTTAGATCAGTCTGGAAGCAAAACAAACCACAGCACATTTCACCTTTTGGAGAACTTTCCAGGAGACAACAAGCATTTCAGAGCGGTGACGATTCAGTGTTTAGCTCTCTGGGGTTGGGGTGTAGACCTAAAATTTCAAAACATTTTTTTGTACATCTGTGTTGAATCAGGGCTTATTTCTAATTAATGTGGCTGAATTTTTAATATCAAATTATTTTCTAAAGTGATCACTTGTATTTAGGGACATCAGATGGAAATGTAGCTCTGCTCTAACATTGTTCACTCTGCTTACTGAATCCAAGTTGACTGGGTTGGAAGGTTTCTGATTTTTCCTTCAGCTGTGTTTTGCCCGAGGTACAGCCTGTGACAATAGAGCATAGGCTCTTTGACCTACTTGTGGCAATTTCTTTCTCTGCACATGAAAGAATGAGCATCACTGGGAGATGCTCAGGCTTCTGCTCTTTCCCTTTTCCTGGTGCTTGATGGGAAGTTCATGTCCTCTCCCTCTCCTGCTTGTGAGAGGCTGTGTGCTGGAGCATCTGAGGCTGATGGGATTTGAGGTACAGCTGAGATAGGTGGCAATAAATTGCTGTGGGAGATACTGGTCTGATTTTGAACCCTGAGCTTGAAGGGGAGTTTCCTCTGCTCTATCTTGTCCTGAGAACCTAGCCAGAACAATGAGATCACCACATAAGTACTGGCAAAAGTAGTGGATGCAGTGGAGTCATCCCCCGCACAATTTGTAGGGGGTCCATAAGCAGCCAAACATACCCAAACACAGGGCATAAATAAAAGGAGTTAGAGAGCAGAGAAACAGGTTTGAGTCTTTACTGCACCTACAAACAAGAGTAGCTTGTATTTCCCTGTCCTCCACTCCCCAGAGCAGCACCAGTCGGGAGCTGAACTAGCAGTTAGTGGTTTACCAAAATCACGTCTGGTCAGCACTAGTTTTGTGTGTGTGTGTCATCACCCTGGCAGCATCAACCAGGAGGGTCCCTGACATTTTGGGGATGCACAGGTGGACACTGTTGTGCTAAGGAAAGAGACCTAATGAGCAGCAGTGGATCTGAAGGGCCCAGATAATGATGCATGGCTGAAGCAGACAAGGCTGCTGGCTTGCACATCATGCAGGCTGTGGGAAGTGCACAGCATGATGCTCCAAGCATAGTTTTCTAACTGCTAAATCTGGGTCAGCCTGTTTATACCATATCCAGAAACCAGCAGGATACTGTCCAGGCAGCAGGCAGGGCAGCAGGTTCACACAGTCCACACCAGGAAAGAGAGAGGGAAGCAACTGTGTGTCCAGGGGAGTACATAGGGCAGAAAAAGGTCCTGCCTCCCAAGACAAGTGAAACCACTCAATTTATAACTGAAGAGGGCTCGGCAGAGGTGTTGATTCCCCAGGACTTGTCACTGAATGATGTGACTCCCCTTCCCTTGGATCAAGACTGCCACAGGAGCTGGCTGAGAAAGCACAGCTTTGAGGGGGGACAGGAGTACCACTGCCCTCCTGTGGGACCTTCACAGCCAGGGTGGTTGTAGCTAGACTTTATGACACATTTTTTTAGATGTGCTGTGCTGAGGTGAATGGTGCTCATACCAAGTTTCAACAACTCAGTTTATGGTTGGGCAGCTGACAGCATAGGTGGGGGCTGGCAGCAGAGAGGCAACATGCTTGAGGGGAAAGCTGCCTTCTGGAAGAACCACTCGGATTGCCTGGGATGGTGGGAGATGCGTGACAGGGATGTTAATCACATCTGCACAACACTGGTGACCATGATACACCACAAACCATCTCTAGCAGCTCTGTTTGCCTGGAGATGGCAGCTGAGTCCACCTCCACAGTATTTTCAGACTGTTTCATGTCTGCTGTTTGTATGCGCTGAGGTAATGAAGAATTTTAACATTTAATTTTTTTTAAGGAATGCATCATAAACCTCAACAACCTAAAAAATATTGTGATTTCTCTACCTGTGGCCACTGGATTTACCCACCCCACGTCAAACTTTATCCCCCATCATCATCCATCAGGCAAGAGGAACAGACAAGGATACACTTTTTGTAGCCCCCAAGCCTAATATGTTGTCTTAACTCCTAGCTCTCCAACCAGAATCCCCTCAGCTCTGAATTAAAGAGATGACAGAAGCACTAAAAGGAAGGTTCCTTCCGTAACAGCTGTGACTTCAGAATAAGTGTTCTCTTCTCAATATTAGCAACACAGAAACACTCCTGTTACCAAGCTCAACTCTGTGTACAGTCTGTGTATAACCTTTTAAACAGCTTTTGCTGTAAAACACAAGTCTGTGTTTGCTGTAACAGGAGCGTTTCATTCCTCACAGTAGAATAAAAGGGTTTGCTGAAAGAGAAAGGGCATTGCAAGTCCCTGCTTTGTGTTCTGAATTTTTTCCCAGCATCTTCCTTTTAATACATCGCAAAAGGGGGGAGAGTAGAAAAAAAAACACATTAAAAAAAAAAAAGTGTTTTAGAGTGTTTTCCCAAGAAATATCACACACTGAATTGAAACACCTTATCTACAAGGAGGTCCTGGTGGCAAGTGTAGAAGCAACACAGGAAAAAAATCAATACAGCCTGCAGAGATTAAAAACATACTGGAAAAACATAAGGAAAATGTAACAATTAATGCCAGTTGTACATATAATATGTGAAAACAAAGCAGAGAGGCATTAGTCTCTACACACAGATCTATTGGATAGGTAATGCTTTTATCTCAACTTGAAAATGGAAGCTTTATTAGACTGCTTCCCATCAGGAGGCATCATACCAAGAACAGTGTAAGGCTCTAACTAGCTGAAAGCCTCTTCCACCCACACCTTCCATCCCAATCACTTTGCATACCCATGAAATTCAAATGGCTCAACCTCAGGCTGAGGTGGTGTCAAACCAGGGTTCAGATTTACCAGCCTGCATGGAACCACCCACTCCCCCTCCAGTGGAAGACATGAAGCAGCTGACCAAAATGCCTTGCAATAGGTGGGAGGTTTTCGTCTGCAATTTAAAAAGCCCTTCCATGATGTTGCAGCTAGAGATTGTCTTATCATTACCTTGTATCATGCTGTAGCAGCTATTAATATGTGCCTGACTTGAATAAAATGTCCTACACAAGTTTCAGCTGTGGGGGGTTTTGTAATTAGTGTTCTCAGGCACAAAAATCAGGAAGATATTTCAGGTGTGGCTCAGCTGAATGATTCCTCAAAACTCCCTCCAGCAGCTTTTTATTCATACAATAATTAGACCAAATTTTATCATTTAACCCAGTATCTTGAGTGCAAACTCCAAGAAAAGGCATTAAACAGCCATTTCTCCTCATGTCAAAATACACTCCTAATGTTAAAATACATTTTGAAGTCCAAGTAAAATTTGCTTCCTCAGTTTTCTGGATCAGGAACAATAAAGAGGAATGTCCCCCTTCTCATAATACTTATCATAACACAAATTTCCATAAAACTACACAAGACTCACAGCAGGACTATAGATAAGGGTAAGCATCAGATGGGTGACAATACTGGAAAAATGCCACTCTAACCTTCCTTCTGCTGCCTTCACATCAAAATAAATCGGGGCTTACAAGTTTACTTTTAAACCCCAGAAACCATAAGTAAAGTTATGGTTTACTCATCCCCTTTCTGACACCAGTGAGTAGAGAGGTAGGTACAGGGTCACACAAGTGTTGATGCGTTGGACCTGGTGCTACTTCAAGGCAGTAAAAGAGCTCAGCTGACTAAACCATCTGAGAATCCTCCCAGTGAAGGAACTTTAAGGACTACGAGGCCAAAAGACTTCCAGGCCTCCAGCTGATGTTTTGCATAATTTACATCCAAATACTCCCACCATACTCCCAGCATTGCACAGAGGTCAGCAACGTAGCAGTATCTTTAATGGAAGTCTGTGCTAGCCAAACACAAACAGGAACAGGCAAAGAGAAGGATTTCATGGAGTTGGGAGCTCTGTTTCACACAGATTTCATAAATGGCTCTCGGAGCTAAGCTTGCTTTTTGTGGCAGGGGCACCTCCTGCTTTGGCCAGGCTCCCATTTTAGCATCGTATAAATCCAAACGGATAAAGAACATACTTGGGCAGTGGTGTTCCCACTACAGACAGGCTGCTTGCCAGCATGGATAAACAAAAGTACTTTTCATTTATTAGTTACTAGTTTTCATTCAAACTCCCAGAATGCTGATTCTTTTACTTTGGACCACATCCCATGCTTCCACTGAAGCCAGTTAAAGATTCTCCTGACCACATTGAAAGCAGATTAATTTGGAAACCATTTGAAAGGCTCACCTTGGCCATTCTCACACAAGAAGGTGTAAAGCAACTTCAACAAGTAACTCCTGAGAATGGCTTTGCACAAGCCAAATCCTCAAGGTTTTAATGAGCCTTGGATAAGACCGATAGCTTTTTTGCAGTAATGCTGTCCACTCTCTGCAATAAGTAATAAACATTCCCAACATCCCATGAGGCAAGAAGTCAGAGCTGTGCCTACTTTAAGACATATAAACTGCAGAAAAGCTATTGAGGCTTCACAGCAAGCCAATGCTTGGAATGCAGAAAGTACTGGCTTTTAATGCACATATGAACCTGTTAGTGCTAAGATTCAACTTTTTCCTGTTAGTCATCTTGAGTGTTTACTAAATCCAGATGGCTTGAGGAAATAAACAAGATTAAAAAGAGTCTGTTTCATTCTCACACTTCCCAAAGCCCTCTGCAAAAGTATTGTATTACTAAAGATAATATATGTACATGAAGGCAATGGTGCAACTGTTATAGACATGCTGGGGACTTCTTTTACCTTGTCCTCAGCAGAGCTTATAAGATTTTAACACTTCCACAGCCACAGAGAAAAGAACATGACATTCTGCTTTTGTTCCTATAAATAAACGCTGCTTATTCTCTGGTTTTCCAGAGAAACTGTGAAACGTTTTCACTGACCTCCCCACAAGTCCTTGGTGGCATTTCCAAAATGAGAAGGATGAGGGGATCCTAACCTCTTTGGGAGATACAGGAAGGACACACATGGGCTCTGTAGTGAGGCAGAGGTGGCAAATAGAAGCACTTGAGCTCTGAGAATCCCCACCCACACCAGAGGCAAAATGCCCATGGGTTTGTCTAGTCTAGAACTTAGAAAAAGGCAGAGAGGGCAAAATCTTTCACATGTGAATAGCTGTTATGAAAGAGGAATGAGTAACAACCCTCTGTGTTCCACAGAGATGTAAAGATACGTTGAGTCTGGGCCACCAGCCCCCTGGATCAGCAGGGAGCTGTAGTGTGCCCTTGATGGACCTGTTATAGAAGATATCAGAAAGGATTTAGGGGTTGCTCAATCCCATCTGAGTGAGCAAGAAGGATTAAACAGGCTCCTGAGACTGCACCACAGAGGATGTACAGGGATGAAATGAGCCCAGCTGCGTTTTACATGGGGTGCAGCAGGAGAAGAGAGGGTCTTTGCAGCCCCAGTCTGTAAACCAACACCTGGCTGTGCTCCACGCTGGCCCACAGGAGAATGAAATTCAGATGTATGTCCTTCAGCAGAGAGCTGACCACACAGGACTGAGTACTGCTGTGCTTCAGGGCACAGCAGAATGAGATGCATAAATACCAGGAAGGCACCTGGGGTGCTGGAAGAGGGAGGAAGAGAATGCATTCAACTCATTTCATCTCCCACATGGTGTTTGTGGGCATGGGCTGGGCAAGATCATCTTTGTATGAAAGATTGGTGAGATCTTGATTTTTTGCTTTTAATAGCTACTCTTTACTAGTAAGTCCTTCTCAGATCTCCTTACCTATGACTCTCATCCTTCTTCATTTTAATCTGATGAAACATTTCTCTTTGTGTGAGAAAAAGGCATCAGGTGGAGAGTTTCATATAGGATGAGAGGAAGGAATCGTGCTTGGGGTAAGGGGTTGTGGCTTGGGGAAGCCCAGATCACTGCTACCAGAGACTGGGATGGGTCTCCTGCTTGCTCCCCACTTCAGCTCTCTGCCTGCAAGTCAAAGATAACAGAGTTCTTTTCTTTCAGCCATTTGTCTGGGAAGATTTGGGGTTACTACACATCCAGCAAGAGGTGGCCCAGGCCTCAGCGGAGATGCCGGCACTTTACCATTGTACAAACAATAGCACCTCTGAGAAGCAAGCCCTTGCTTTGTATATTTACTTCGTTTCTTGTTCAAGCTTTGTTAGGGAACCAAGGCACTTAGGCTGGTTACTAAAATAAAGAAGTGCTATAAAAAGAGATCAGCTCTTGCAAGGAAATCCAAGCCGCAGAAACATGAACAAAGATCCATTGAAAGGCAGTGTTAAATAAATACAAATTAATTTTGCAGAGTTCCAAAGTCCTTCAGTCAATAAACACCAGTTCTCATTATTATTCAATAACATTTAGCTAATATATTTGGATTTGCAAGGCAAACATTTTCAAACATTTTTCTAAATTAGCACAAATCTTCTGCTTCGTCTTTTCTTCATCTACTGTCAGCGGAGCAAATAATCAGAGAACAAATAGTACTCCTCTTATAAATTCCTCTTGCCAAAGACCCGACCTCTAGAGACTTGACTTCACATTTGCTTTTCTGTAGAATTTAACAAAATTAGTCAAGCGCGATTTGTTGCGTGTTTGTCTCTTTTCAAAAGCTCAGAAATGTCTAGCTCCGGTGATTAAAGGAGGAAGGGAGATTTTATTGCTAATGTTTAAGTGGAAGGATATTAGAATGCTAGAAATATTTATTAACATCCACCTGTAGGTAAATGCTTATAAAATTTCATCTTCTGTCAAGGTTGAGGTCATTTCCACTTGCTGCCACAAAGTCAAAGAACAGGGAACAAATTCTCAGATACCACTGCATGTTCCTGGCTGGGCTGTAGGTAGGACAGACCAAATATTAAATTTCATAACAGAATAATGTGCAGAGCACCTGCATGATACGGGCCTACCCTGAGGCACAGACAAGTCAAGATGATTATGTATTATCAAAAGCTCATCCTTTCTCCTCTTTCTCATTAGAGCAAGAGGAACATACTCTGGCTGAACCATTTGCTGGTTGGGTGGAAGAAGGAGGCATCTGCATTTCAATAGGGTACTTGTCAAGGCTGACAGCAACTGGAGAGCTACTTGTTATAACGCTGTGTACTCCAGTTGCCACAGCCCTACAGTATGTCTCTTTTTGCTGCCAGTGCACTCTCTTGTCATTTGGAGGCCTTAAAGCATGTGAGTCCCTTCATATGGGCTCAAACATCTCAGGAAAGGAGGAACAATAGAGGCCATGGCCAGCTTCTTGAGCATGGTTGTACCTTCATTTTTATGAATCAGGCTTTCTGGTCTTGAGTGATAATAAATGGAGTATTTGGAGATCAAAGGTAATTTGATTTCTGAAAGAGAGCTGTGATCTGTGATAAACATGCTACCTGGGTTCGTTTCAAGTCAGCAACAACAGCGAAAAGATACAGTTATTGCACTGTTGCCACCCCTGCTGTAAAAACAAGAAAAAGTCAGAAACTGGCAGTCCTGCTGTGTTCACTTAGGAGGGGCTGTCCCAGCCATCACAACCTGGCCGAAGTCAGCAGAACAATGAGGAGAACATTTGGGAAGAGTCCTGACTGTCAGCATCCAGCAAGAAGTGGCAGACACTTAACAAGTGAAAGAAATATTTGGTTCAGTGGAACAGAAGAGATTTTTATGTAGAAAATTCATACCTGTTACAGATCTAGCCTTCTACACTCTGTGTTCATGGTCCTATCAGGAACTGTGTATAATAAGTATTCCTCCGCAAACTAACCAGACTGACACTTGCAACCGTGCTGGCTCTAGTGTGCCACATGTAAACCAAACAAGATTCAGCCACTATTTTGGCATTTCTAAAAGAGAAGGCTATCACGGAAGCATAGCTAGTCTCTCTTTTTATCAGCCTTTGATCTGGTGCTGAATGAGCTCCTGCTGAAGTTTGATGACACCTTGTATGAGTGAACCCTCTGAATCTCACTAGAACTGGAATCAGCACAATGGACAACACCACTGCTCACCATCAGATTAGAGCCCAGGGGGATCATATTCCATTTTTCTCTATGAAAGTCTAAAATGCTTAATTCAAACCAGCATTGACACTTGTATTGGGTGAAACCAGTGTCTGAAAACAGTGTCCAAGCCAATATCTCTGGTCAGTTGCTCTCTGCATGATTGGAGCAGAGCAGATAATAAAATCTCCTCCGGAGGCTCATCCTAAGACCAATCACTTAGTACCAGCTGCCTCACTATGTCTTTTTCTCTTCATTTCCACTTCTTCAATTTTCCCATCTACTCATCTCTTCTTATTTTCTTATGCCCTGCATTTCCCCTTACCCTTTCTTTTTGTGTTACTTTTCCATCACCACCTTTCAACATTCAGCTTATTTTCTTCCAGTTCCACTCAGGGAAAAATTAAAGTTCATGAACAACATGCCTACAGGCTCCTTCAAATATGGCTTATCTCAAGTGGTCCATTTACCCCTCAGCCATTAAGCAATACCTTCAGAAACACAGCAAGTTCATTCTCTGAAAGATATATGAGGCAAGAACAGAGATGCTGCCTGCTTAGTGCATGTGCACATTTATGGGCAGTAAACTCAACAGGGAAGGCTGCCCTGTGGGTAAGTTTACCAAGGCAGGATAAACATGGCAATCAGCTTTGCTTTTTGCACTTTTTCCCTTCCAACGCCTGACTAATGTCTTTGGACTGCACAGCTTTTCACCAATGGTATCGATTAGTGACTATTTCAGCATTCCTTCATTTGACATCCACCCTTCCTTCTTTACAGTAGACTTTTTAGTTTCCCAAAATTTTATAAAGAAACAACCCTTCCCCTTCCCAAAACATGTGGGCAATAGAGATTTCTTGTTCTTTTCACTAGGCAGTGCTGAGCTGCTGAAGGGGCAAACAGTCAGGGTCAGCATTACCCAGGTTGTAACAACCAAAAAAATGTCTTTTTGCACTCTGAGACAAGCACCTTTTCTGAGCAGGCTTATGCATTTAAGAGACAAACTATGGAAGCACCTGGTCTTGTGCTATTCAGAGAAGTTCAGACCTACATAATTATTGTAATCAGTTGACTAAAACCACCAATAAGTCAAAAAATTCCTCTAAAAGAGAGCAAAAGACTCACTTGCACAGTGAAACGACTCTTCCTGACACAAGTCAGGAGCCAAGAAAGGTTAGTTGAACTCCATTTCACACTCTTCAAACATGAGTTCTTGGAGCAGTGCAGCTGGGCTTCCAGGTACCACAGTTTGTGTCATTCCCATGACCAGCAGTGTCCCTGCATGCTGGCATGCCCAGGAACGCTGCTGGAAGGTGAGAAACAAATATAGGAAGTGTATGGTGGCTTCCTTGATACAGTGTGATAATGGAAAAATTTATTTTAAAAAAGGATAAGCAACAGGCCTCTTATAATTATCCAAAAATTAAGTCCCTCATTGCATAAAGGGCTTTTTCAAACACATCTGGATGTCCCTGAGACACCACTGGTGGGCTCTCCTTAGTCTCTCCTGGAATTGTCTGGAATTCAACAGCTGTCATGCTCTAAAACAAAGATGCAGGTTGGCCAATACTTGCCTTTTGTTGGGTTAAGACCCAAAGAATTTGGGTCTCCCAGCAAATCCAACAACCTCCCTCTGTGCACAGTCCCAGAAAGGGCAGCCCTGCAAAGCACAACCCTTCTGGCCTTTCCAGATCATCTGACTTTCAAACCATCTTGTGCTTCAATGGATGGAAACACACAACAACCTCCGGCTAAAAGGCACACCAGAACACCGATGAAATGCTCAAAAACCTTTCAACAGACTTCTGCAGCTGGAAGCCTACTTCACATTAGTTCTTTCAAAAACTTCACCCTGTGTTTCAGGTAAATTCAAAAGATACTGGATCTAGTTGTAATCAAACTTTGAAATCTTTGAAACTGGGCCTATTTTCACTGGCCTCAGCAGGACTTTGATCAGCCTGACATTTATGTTTGAAATAACGTATTTGAGAGCCTACACTAAGTGAGCCTGTTCTAAATGTTACCTCAATCATTGTTTATATGGAATTATTGTGCTCCTGTAACTTCACTGAGAATTCATAGATGACCAAAATAGCCACTCCTTTATGATTCCAGCTGTCCAACTCCTCATGGCAGCTAGAGGTACCTCTCAGCCTAAGTGACAGCTGCAGATGACTCAGAAAAGGTTGAACCGTTTTAAATGTTTTTCTTTCAAGGATGAAAACCATTTGTCCTCACTCTTCTAAACACAAGCCTTTTAGTTTTGGGTAGGATTTTTTTGTTTGTGGGGTATTTTTATTTTTTTTTAATGTCACAATTGGCTTTCTTCATTCTTATGAAACAAAAGTTAGAAAAAAACCCAAGACAAAATAACTTGCTGCTAACTTCAGCAAATATTAAAACCAGCAAAGACATAGTCAGCTGCTCACAAGGAGTTAATTTTTCTGGGAGTAATTACTAAGCACTTTCCAAAAAAACCCAAATAATAAAATAAAGAAAGAAGAAGTTTGTCTTAATCTACTATGTTATCACTATATTTGCCCAGAAAACTTCTGAATTTTGATAATGTGAAAAATAATTTCTTTGTCCTTATGGACAAAAAGCCTTTTTCAGCTCATTGTACACTGGAAAAATCTTGACTGTAAGGTGCTTTGTAATTTAGTTCTGATATACACCTTGGCTAACAGGTGTAATTAAAAAACCATTATAATCATCCAACAAGCAAATCAGAGCAGTCCCGAGAGAAGCTGAGCTGTGAGAGCCTCTATTTATAAAATCATATTAATGTAGTCTTATCTCTACACTGAAAAAAACATCTGTTTAACATAGTGTAAACAAAAATATTAACATTTCTTGGCCTTTTTGTCAGAATGACTTATGACGGGATCTGCCACACATGCAATTAAGGTGGTAGCAGAAGAACTGCCTAATTTTCTAAGGAAACAACTACAAAAACATTGTATGTTTGCTCCCGGTTGATACTTTCAGCTCAGGAGTGAGAAAACAAAGACTGGGGGGATAGGGGGAGCTGGGGGGATTTAAGAGAGGCTTGGTCAACAATGTGCAGCCTCTTTGTTTTTATGTCTCACCCCAGGCATAATAGTGGTGGCAACTATTTTTTTTCTATGATTTTGTCTTCAGATTGCAGGAAAAATACATGTTGCCTCAAGTGTTAATGAGCTCAAATTAAAAATAAACCAAAGACAAAAAAAGCACAAACAAACCACCACCAGCACCATAACAGAGTAATAAGCGTATTTGCATAATCCACTCTCTCCCATGCATTTACAGATAACCACATCTTATATCCAGAAGAGGAGTTGCTGTTTGTGCTACCACGAGGATAAAAATGGGAATATAAGCACTTTATGGTTTAAGAAGTTCAACAAAAGCAGCACAATGAGACCAACAGAAATTGGCCATCAACCATTGTCAGTGTCATTTGAGGAAAGTCAATCATGGAGTCAAATCTTTTCCATTGCCCCTGTGAAATCAAGCTCCCCACCAGTACAGTAAATCTAAAACTGGTGGACAGACAGTAAGGTGAGTGCCAGGATCAGGATGGACATGGATGATGGTTCTGCACTCATATACTGCTCTCTCTGGGAGCAGGATACCTCCAAACAACACCACAGCATGGCAAAACACGAGGTGTTCCACTTAATGGTGGAAACCCACCAGCATCAGCAATGGTGCTGCACAGTAAGATTTCCTGGGGAGTTTCACGGACCAGCTTGAGATATCACACCTGAATTCTTGTATGTATCAAAAAATCAGAAAAAGGACAAGAGCTGGAAATGCTCTGAGTGGGTTGAGTCTGGATCTCAGCACTGCCCATGCAGTCACAGGCAGGGGTAGCTGGAGCTCTGCTGGGAACCTGGGCACCCTGAATCACCCACTGCTTTATGCCAGCCTGGGCCAGCTGCCATCCCAACCTGCTGTGTGGGCCTTTCTTCCAGCCTCTGTGTACTGATTATTATCCTCTTGCTCCATTTTTGTCCCTTTGTTAGTTCACAGAGTCCCATTGCAACTACACTGCTAGAATAAATCAGCCTCTCTTTAGGGATAAAGCTCTATTTCCCTAGTTTATTGTGGCCAAGCTTTTATAAGGGTGGATATTAAATGCATCAATAATTATGTTTTTGAGGAAACACATAATTCCCTATAATTAAATGTTGATAAAGCATGTAATGCAGATGAGCAGCATCCCAAGACCCTGAGGAAATTAGATGAGAAAAATTTTCACTGCAAGGACAAGGAACTGAACCATTTAACACTGCCTGGTTTGTTAACTTCCACTTTTCACATGGAGAAAGCATCATGGTCTCTACTTTCTGGAGACAAGTTTTTATTTTTGGTATGTTAACATGTCAGTATGTAAATGGGGAGCCTCATATGCAAAATACAGAAGAAAATAATCAGATGGCACCTTTGGTTCCTTCAGAAGTGCCCACATATGGTGTATGCATAAAGCACACAATTGCTTGCCTGGGCAAAAAGGTCTCCTTGAACTCGAGGTTTCAAAGTCATGAAATGCTGTGATAAACTACTGGAATGGGAAAGAAAACGAAAACAGGCTGAGGCAGTAGCATGCACAGGTTCCCTGGAAAATTGTCCAACTGTCTCATTCGCCAAACCTGAAGGCAGTAGGTGTTGCTGTGCTATCAAAGGTCTTCATAAACAAACTCTTGCTACGTGCACTCAAAGTTATGGCTAAAACTCTGTGGCTGCTGAAGTCAATGAATAATTTCTGACACACAAAATGGTAACAGGATCCTGTCCTGTTGACAAATGTGTTCTAATGGTTCCCTGTGCAGGCATGTGCGGTTAACTTTCAACATCTGCTCTTGTTGTGAACTGGTGCAGAGGGTATCTTAATTCAGACAGAAGTGATTGATAATTATTGTCCCCAGAGGTACCATGGCTGAGCCACCTACAGCAGCAGAATTACCTGCTGCATGTTCATTTCCAAGTGGATGAGTTGACAAACAGATAGTATGTGGCTTGCTTGGGATTACATGATTATAGTGAACAGCAAAATATACCTGGTTAAGAGAAATCACAGGACAATCCAGTTTTCAAGTGCTGTTTTTCCTTTGAAAACACTTCCAACTGACTCCAGCTGCATAGCTGAGCCATTTCTCCTCTCCTCTCAATAGCTCAGTTGAGTAAAAAGGGAAGGATTTCCTCTGATGTTCACTTGAGCCAAAAAACCAAAACAACCTCAGAGCCGAATTTACCACTCTTCCATAACCACCATGTATCAGAAGGGACTGTCTGAGATCACAACTGACACACAAAGAAATTAATTTGGTGTTGACACTTTATGGTGCTTTGAGATTGTAAATCGGAGGCTGCTTGGCAGGTAACTAACACCACCTTCCTTAAACACAAGAACACAGCAGCTGAGGAGACCTTTCTGAGTCATCAGGCACAGTCCCCCACTATCACAGATTGCAGCAGCTAATATCCCTGTTTCCTTAATAACCCTCATTATCACAGCAGCTAAGCATCTGGCAAAGAACACAATGCTGGCACTGTCTCCCCACAATGATCTGAGCCTGTGTGCGTGCTAAGAGGGAAGAGATGTGGTTTGTACATTTTGATAGACCCGTGAACTTCTGAAAACAGACAACAGTCACTTAGAGCCCTATGGAAACCTGGGCAGGAAAGATCTTTGAAATATTCCTCAGACAAAAACAGATATAAAACAAATTATTCTTTCCCACTATATACCTGGAAGGATCACATTATATTTAGGCAACACATTCCTTCCATGCAAAAGTTTAGCCCCAGACATTAAAAAGAACAAATAAATCTTTCTAGTTTTAAAAAGTCTATGTACTCAGCTTAGGCACACAGCAGTGTCAAGTGAAGTGTGTATTCCCTGTGATAATAAATCTCATAACGGAAATCAAAGCCAAGTTGAACTGCATGTTAGGCATTAAGTGCGTCCCAAACTGCTCCTCTTGCTAAACCTTCATAATAAAATAACATTACAGTCTCTGTAATTACATGGTACAATGATGCCACAGGAGGAAAGCCTAAAGAAAGGCTTAATTTTCCAGGCTTTCTAACAAGTGTGAATTGGTGTGGGGCTTAAAAGGCATTCAGAGTCTGGACCCAAGCCTAGGTGCAAATAGGACTGCCATATGTGACATAGACCAGACAAATGGTGTGAGTTCATGCTCAGAGCTGCCAAGCAAGCTCCAGGAAGAGAAGCTCCCAAAGCCACCTAGATTTATTGGTACTGCCTGTTGCTCCTACAGTGCTGTTTCTGACACATCTGAACAGAGGGATCTGGAAAGGTTTGGAGATTTTTTGCACTGTTGCTTCTGACAAACCATGAAACAGTGGCAACTAAAACAAGGAAATGAGGAAGGATGTCAAAAGTGCTAATAGTACCTACAATAGTAACCTCCATTTCTGTGGAGAAAGGTTGTCCATGCTCAACTGCTTCAGCACAAGGCAAACCATCTCCTGGAAGGGCTCCTCTTTGCAGGGTCTGCAGAGGCACCCTGGAAGACCTTGGGTGAGATTCACAGCTTTCAGATTGTTAGTTTGGTTCAATCAGTCCTCTTGCTCAGCTTTTCCACTACCTTCTCATGGAACTTGTAACCCATGGGATACTCCACTGTTGTGAAGTCAGTAGAAAATGATGAAATATCATCCAAAAGTTCATGGAACAAATTGTTTGGGAACAAGTGCAGCCAGAAGTAATAAAATGATAATTTCAATATCTGACTAAAAGAACATTCTGGGGATTACAACAACATTTAACTTTTCTTCTTTTAGTGACCTGAAATATTTCATTTTGAATCAAACCATGCCAAAACCAGAAGAAAAATAGATCAGTGTTATACTAAGCTGAAATAAAACATTTAGACTCTGCAGACAGAGCCAGCATTTAGAAGAAAAGCAAGTATTATTTCAATCACTTTCATTTTGTAATACCATCATCTTCCCATTAATATTATCTTCAGATTTTTCTGTCAAGCCCTATGACTGTGTGACATATTAGAGTTTCAGACAATTCTGCAGATTTTTTACTTTTATTATACTCATGGATCAGATGTGCCCCTCGATCTGCTCCGGAGTTGTAAGAGTTGTTCCTTCCTGCAAGAAGGAAGTATTAGTAGTTATTTACATACATGTAAGGCCCATAAGGGTCACATAAACAGCAGTGGGGAGTGAAGAGGTGGTGGTTCTCCTACAAAACTCTATCCAGTATCAGGCACACGGTGATAGGTCAGTCCTGGGGTCCCCTGAGCCATGTGGGAGCTACATCCAGGTGTCTGCACAGCCTCCTCACAAACTCCAGCTGGGCTGGAGAAACTACTCATTACAACATCTCTATAAATGCTTTTGTATAACAGGATGACTCTCCCTGCAGACTTCCCTGATATACTCTTCCCTTACCCACTCTTCAGATGCTTTTGGCAAACACTAGTGAAAACAGACTCTTGAGGTGTGAGGTTAATTGTGCTCCCTTTTCTGTACACATAAATATTCAGTAGACTGAGAATTGCTATTTCCAGAAATACACAAACCAAGTAGAAGTATCGTATCCCAAACTCATGGATAATTTCAGACCCTGAATCATCTGGTTTGCAGCAATTAAAACAAAGGGCACTTGTTGTAATGCATTGTTTTCACACTAGAAAGCCCAGTCTGCCTTCAGCTGTCTTTACCAACTAGGAATTCAAGAAGAAAGCAGCTATTAAAGTTTTCTCTACCCAGTTTAAATGTGTCACAACACACACTCCTGGCCAACTTTTCAGACTAAACATCTTAGTAAATTCTTCCTGACAATAGTTAGTGACAAGCATGTCAAAACCAACAAACTCAGTCACATACAAGGCTTATCAATAATTTAGGCTTTTCCCCCCATGAGAGACTGTGTGTTTTGCAATAATGAAATATATGATTTTAAAAATAAATAATAGGCTGTTGTCAGGCCGATTGTAGCTAGAAGTTATGAATTTGATTGATTGAACATTTGAGTTCATTCTCTCTAGCAAGATCAAAGCGAAACTCTTCCATTTGCCCAAGGCCACTTGCAATTTATTTAGAGATTGTGTTCATATCCCAGCAGGTAGCAATATTGGACTGAGGTACACAGAAAATCAGCTCTTTGAGGTTTTTTCTGAGTCCAAGGGATGCAACAAATGAGATTTTTTTTTAGTTCATTAAATCATTAACCACTTAATCACTAAAAAACACATCAGTTGCATTTTCCCTTAGCTAGGTGTAACAGGGAAACAGTCATGGTATCGAAAACCTCTGTTTTAACATTGATGCCTTTGTCAAATATGACGAGTCTGTAGTTTTTATTTGTATGGTTATTTTCCCCCTCCCCCTTTTCGGTTTAGTCATCATGGCAGAAGGAAATGACACCCCAAAGGGACAGGAATATGAAATGGCAAATCCTTTTAAGAGCAACATGGAAAATAACACACGTGCATGAAAGCACACAGAATATGTTTGTATAGCAGATATTGCAAGCACCCTGGTGCAAAAGAGCTCCAAACAAATCAACCCAGACTAATGTGAAACCTTCAGCCACCCTGAGACAGCCACAGCCAAGATCAGCTGTTTTTCCCTCCCCAGATAGCATTCACATGCTGACTATAGAGCTTTGCAAGGCTCTCTCGCCAAAAACGAAAAAAAAAAAAAAGAATAATTCTTTAGCTGTCCTGTATTCGTCCTACATAAGATTTGGGGATTAGCAGCATTAAAAGGAACAAAACCCAAACCAAAGCGAGCAGGGTCAGCGCAGGCGGCCGAGCAGCAGCTTGCTGGCAGCAATGCACTCACATGCAAATCAGCAGCGCTGCCCGGACCTGGCGGGGCTATCACCAGCGCGGGGCCAGAAAGCCTGCACTGACAGAAAGATAAGGATGAGCTGGCAGCAGGGAAGGAGGACTTCCAGGAGTGAGGTGATCCCACCTTGGAACAAAACTGGGCAATCAGGGAGTGGGTAGAGGACGGGTAACACTGCGTGGCCAGGGTGCCTGGCTCCAATCGTGGCGCTGGTGGCCATCACACCTTTTGCCAGTGGGCAAAACCTGTTATCTCCCAGTCAAGTGGGTGAAAGACGTCTCTTGGTCTGATGACAACTTGGATGAGGTCTAGATTCAAGGCTCTGGTTAAGTGCAGCTTCAAAGGGCTTTATCTCCACTGGTGAAAGCTCAGACTGGCAGCAGACCCATCCATCCACGGGTCAATGAGCTGCAGTGGTAGGGTCTTCTCCAGAGGGGTTAGAACTATCATGCTGAAAAGCAAAGGCAATAGGCATTTTGTACTTCCTCTGCAAGAGTGCTCCTTGGATCTCTGAACCTCAGCTAATAGAAGCAGAAACCAGGAAGTAGGGATCCAAGAGCTTAAGAAAAAAAAAAATTAAAAAAATAAAGATCTACTCATACAAGTTATCTCACAGTAAGATCTGGGAACAGAACCAAGCAGTCCTAGTCCTCCTGTTCCCAGTTCTCCTGCTCATTAAGGAGAATTAAGTTATTCCAGTTGAAGAAAAACAATTAGGAGCACAATTAGACCCGGTAATACTGATTGCAGATGTGCTGCTCCATATTGGGGGATAACATGGCACTGAGGGTTGTCAGGGAAAAGTGACAACTATCATCTATCTGCTCATGTTACCTGAAAAATAGAGAGGGAAGGGAAGGCTGAGCAAACACAGCAGTATCAGAGGGGTTTCTCACGTATAATGCCTTCACTCCAAGCATGAAGTTAAAGAATAAAGAGTGAGTGTTTTCCCAAAAAGCCCCAAACTTCATTGAATTTTCCTATAACAGACCACTACCATAAGTGGCCAACAGCCCAGCTAAGAAAGTCTTTAAGACAGACATACAAAACATTTATCAAAGAATACACAGGCTGTACCCAATGTACAGCTCTTTACAGTGATCACCA
This sequence comes from Illadopsis cleaveri, assembly GCA_013399915.1. NCBI lineage: Eukaryota > Metazoa > Chordata > Aves > Passeriformes > Timaliidae > Illadopsis > Illadopsis cleaveri. Next base: position 104,579 of record VXBB01000859.1, on the reverse strand, counting down.
GTCACTAGAGGGCATTTATGTCCATGAAGATGTCAGACCAATTTTTTCACCAAAGGTATGATTAGTTAATGAGGCTTGACTGTACCTAGAGTACAGCTAAACATGATCAGGGGTATGCAAACACATAGGCACAATTAGCAGAGTTCTTCACAGACTTTCAGAAAGGTTAACAGTGAGTTACAAGATCAAGCCTGGCTCATTTTCTTTGTGCTACAGCCTGAAGGACAGAAAAAGCAAACTGCTTCAGGGTCCCAAGGAAGAATGAGAGAAGATTCAGGTCCCTCAGAAAGGAGGGATAAGAGCAGAGATTCAATCTGTCTGCAAAAGTGACCTGAAGGAGTGGAAGGACCTGAAGATTCTCATTCAGAAATGGGAGAATGGAAATAGTATTTTGGATCTCAACAGGTACAATATGGTCAATCTGGGTACCTCCTCAGGTAGGAACTTAATCAGGAGCTTATATGTATGTTTCACAGTGTCATTACTTGGATATAAATGCTTCCTGTATGAATCAGATTTTATTTAATTAGAAACTAGAAAGATAAAAACTGCAGGTAAACCAAATCAAAGCTGAAGAACTGCCTTGAATACCATAAAGGAGACATGAGAGAACTGTGCCAAAGTTATTACTTTTTAAAATTTCATTTCTACTACATCCAAACTTAAAGAATTATTTTAATAAATGCCAGTGCCCAGATGATTAAGATCAGAAAAGAAATTAAACTAGACCACTGGTACTCTCTAGAACTTATGAAGAAACTAGATATGTTTAGAGGAATTGATGGAAAGCTGGATAATAACATTATTTTGCCATCAAAACCATTTTCTCTAAACACTGTCTACCCACCATTGAGATAGACCTGTTTGATTCTAAACACTTTTCTGATTTCAATGGCAGGTTGCCAAATGTTGTGGAACACAGGCTGATCTGTGCTACCACAGAAAGTGAACTGAGTATTTTAAGTCAGAGCCTAAGACACAGAACTGCAGGGATTATTTCAGAAAGTGAGCCTTAAGTTTGTGGGCAGAGCAGGTGTTATCCTTTAAAGAGAGGAAAACTATTAACTTGGCCTCACAGAAAGTGATTAAGTGGCTGAGAACTTTGCTGTGGAAGACTCCAGCATTTTTTGCCTTTTGTGCTGGAGATACAATTGTTTAGGTTAACAGAAACATTAAACAAAATGTTCTGAGTATACCAGCAGTCTTGAATCGATGGTTTAAATCAGCTTTCACTTTTCTCAGACTTTGTCATCTGTTATTTGTTCAACCATGACTAAATATTCCATGTAGGGAGAAAAAACCTAAACACTGAATATTGGAGCAAATCTGAGGAAAACACCTTGTAGCCTTCAAAATCACTTGCTAGTTCATGAAAAAAAATAATTAAAGTCTTGCTAATGACAAACGATCAACATCATTGTAGTCCTGCTAGTCTAAAAATACAGAAGCAGTAAGGAAGAAGTTGGCTTATATAAAGCCAAATGGCTTTGCCTCTCCTTGTAGCCCTTGCTAACATACATTTTGATAATTGTGGCTAGAGCATGGAAGCTAAAGTTCACCATTTGTGCAGGTGACAACAAAACATGAGATAGATTAACACCAATATTTCAGCTTTCACCAGCTTTCTAGTGGTTTAATCCCACAAACTCTGCCTCATTATTGACACAATGTGATCTTCCCCAAATGGATATTTTTGCTCCCTTTCAATCCAGCTTTCTGCACACCTATCCCACGGCCAAGACAAAGGAAAGAAAGTTTGGAGGTTTTTTATTGTCTTTTGAAAAAAAAAAAAAATCCAGTGCAGAGAATAGAAGGTTTTACCATCGTCTAAGAACAGCTGAAACTACAGAAAAGCTCATCAGCATTCCATGTCCAAGAAGGTGCAAGCAAGTGTAAAATAGAACTTAAATCAATGAGACATAACTTCAATCCAGGAAAAAAATTGCAGGCTTAAGGCCTGGTGAAAGTTCCTGTTTCCAAAGATAATTGGAAGTTTTGTAACTGAGAAAAAAAGAGAAAAAAGAAAGAAAACTCACATTGCACATCAATGAGGTGAAAGAAAGTTCTGGTTATCTACACTGGCAGGGAAATGGTAATTAATGAAAATCACTCACATTCTCTGGCCACTGCCAGCAATGGTTGACAAGCTAAAATTGGCACATAATGATAGGCGGAAAAATGCTGCATGTATTGGCAGCTCTTCCTTTTCCTCGTGGTATCCTCCAGCTGCAGAATTTATTTTTAGTTTGTTTAGAGATTTTGGATTCCTCCACAGGTCTCTTGTTCTTGCTTTTGGTACAGCATGGTGGGGCCCTAGCATAAGTTCCCAGGCATTTAAGAAAATAAAAAATGAACCAGTTGTAGCTGTAGCAGGAGGTCTAATCCAGAGTAGCCATTTGTGTTTATCATGTGGCAACAGCTGGACTTGTTTAAGCAGTCAACTTAAGCATGGTGAGAAAACTTGGAGTTGGCTCCACAAAGAAAATTGAGTCCTGGACCTGCAACTTCTAAATTCTTAACCATCTTATGAAGGCAGTAGGCCAGAATTAAGCCTGAAGGGAACCATAACCACCTGAAAGCATGAACAACAAAATTCAGGGCTGACATCACGAAGCTGTGGCAAGCGCTAAGGAAAGGTATGGGAGTGTGTTGTAACACCAATAAGGTGCAGCCTGAATTTCAGGAGAATGCGAACCTGTGAACTACTGAAGCAGGAGCTTCTTACCAGACTTGTTTACCCTTCTCATCCTCAGACTCAGTATTTTTCCTATTCTTACCCCACGTATCAGTATAGCTTGTATTCCATGTCACACAGGAACTGGAGGCTCCTCCTAAAAGCACTTGCTGATGTGATAGTAAGAAATTTCATAAACTGTTTCAAATCAAATCCACAAACACAACATCCTTTTAGAAAGCTCTGTGTGTGTAACAGAGCCAAATTTACTCTTTAACATCCATAAAATGCCCTGGAACATTCAGATATGAGGCTTTAGAGACGTTGACAGAGTAATAATTAAAGTTGACTGCTCCTGTTTCAGCTGAAGACACCCTGACCCTCAGTTCAGACATGGAAAAGCTGATAGTCAAAGCACACCTAGATGGGTGCTGTGCTGACTGTGAAGCTGCAGCAGAGCCCACAGTGGAATTCCAGGGTTTTTCCCTGCACTACGTTGTGCAGTGTAAAGGAAATCCAGCCACCGTGCTTGTGCTGGAGACCTGAAAGGTCAGTGACAAATCACCACGTAGGATACGGATCCTGTCTCTCCACTTCTGTTTTGTTTTCCCAAGCACACTGAAAAGAAATCAGTGAACCTACAAATGTGCTGCTCTGACCTCTTACATTGTTCCCTTGGGCTCAGACACCAGCGCTGCTATGAAGCAGCTCCAAGCTGGCATGGCATTGTGGCATTGACATGCAAATGAGCAAAGCCAATGGAATATCTTCCAGTCCTTAGTCTTTTGAGATTTTGATATTTTCTTTTTTTTTTCTTTTCTTTTTTTTTTTTTTTTCGGTGTGGTTTGGTTTTTTAATAGGTTTTATTTACTTTTTTATTCTTTCATAGTTTCCCAGAATAACTTAGATGCATTCCTGCTTCAACTGCTACTTTTTTTTCTTTTTCCCAGCAGACTTAGAGCCTTAGTATGTGTTTGTTTATAAATACATATAGATGTGTGTAAATTCAGCTTACTTTAGGAACAGGCATATTTTAAGCATTTCAACTACAAGAAAAAGCATATGATGATCCTTTGAAATTCCTCAGTGTAAAACAACTGCAGCTGCCTCTGTCTTGCTTTAAAATCATCAGAAAATCTGAGACCTAACACCCAGCAATGATTATTCAGCTTGCATGAACTGGCAGCCTGTGCACCATCCAGGAGGAAAAAAAAAATAATACATTTCCCCCTTCCTCTTTTGGTTCATTAGGGATGAGCCAAAAACTCAACAAGTAAAACTTGACTGAAATTTTAGTGCAAAATTGTTCCAGAAATGTACTTTTTGCATAGTTTAATTTGGTTTAGACCCTCCAGAGTCAAAAGCAACTCCCCCGACCCCTTCTGGCAGCTTTCTAAATGAAAAACACTGAAGTCTTCAGGGGGCTTAACTTGCAATAAAGGTACAGGGCAGGCTTTACCCAGTCTTCCAAGTGCTTAAATCCAAAGTTTTGGCTGATGTCTGAGAAGACACTGAGGTTGTGTGCACAGTTTACCTGGAGGTACACGTGGGGCAGCTGCACCTTTTGTGTACAGGCTGCAGGAGAATGGGAACACATTCATCTACTATGGCTGAGTCAAAAAACTTGAGCATATTTTTTCCCCCTACATTAGACATCAGGGGACGTTGTTAACAATGAAAGCAATGGCAAAGCTCTTCTGCTCAAAGAGCTCACTGGTTTCAGACACCGTAGAGATGTAGGTTACTGTAAAAGGTGCTGAATGCTGTTGTCTGCTGTTTCAAAGAGAAATGACATTTATACCCTCCCAGGTGCTTGCTGAGTGCCATTTCTACTTTCTTCTACCAATTCCTCCCTGAACTGTAACTTTTTTACATTTGTTTCAATTATCAAAAGTGAAACTTGACAAACAGTAATGAACCCCAGGCCAGGTTTCTCATGTGATCTACCACTTTGTGTAAAGACAAGAATAAGTTTTTAGAATTTGACCAGCAAAAGGACATCAATACTAAGACATACACTTTAAGGTTTCTTTGTGTGGTTGGTTTGGGGGTTTTTTGGGGTTTTTTGGTGTTTTTTGGTTGTTGTTTTTTGGGTGGTTTTTGTTATTATTGTTGTGGGGTTTTGTTCTGGTTTTTTTTCTTTGTTTTGTTTTCTTTGGTTGGGTTTTTTTTTTAATGTGTATAGCAATAGCTATTAAAGCACTCAGAATAGCTGAAAATTCTAACTTTGCTTAATAATAGCATTTATTTTAACATCCTTGGCTATATATAGGATCTTGAGGTTCATGTCCAGAGGGAGGGTTTGTTTTGTTTGAACCACAGAGCTGTGGTGCAGTGGTCCAGACAGTCCTAATTTTATTTAGCTTATGAAAAAAAAGGAGACAAAGTGTTTACATCTCCAAGTATCTCAATAAACCCAAGGATTATTGCTAATACCAGACCTCTGTGAATCTCACTCCAGGCCCAGTACTGCCATTGATTACACTGAGGTTTTCAACAAGCTGCCAGCCCATGAATCCTCCAGAGGATGAGAACAGACAAAAATAAGTAGGTGGGGTAAAGAGGAAGGGGATGTTTCAATTCAGAGGATGCTCTACTAACCATAAATTGGCTTGAAAGAACAGGAACATAAACAACACACCACTCTTGGCAATGAGCAAGTTAGCAAACAAAAATACCCCAGGACTTTTTATAACGGTGCCTGATAAATATCAAAATGGTCCTAGATCCCATTTAAATATTAAAACTGAATTTGGATCTGAAAACAAAGGATAAACATATTTCTTCTGACATTTAGTGATGCCTGATGACATGCAATTTCATTGCTTTTTCTTTATGATGTAATTTTTGTAAGTGATACCACTTGTCATCAAACGTCATAAAAGCCAGGCTTGCTTCAACCCATCAGTATTTATTGTTCTCTTCCAACAGAGCCTGTTTTGAGTTTGGTGTGCATGGCTGTAATTGTTTAACAGAAGAGTTAAGCCCAACCTTCCCTAGAATAAAACACCAGGCTGAGATGGATCTGCTGACATGATGCAATTGAGATCTTCTGGCAGCTGGTGCAGCAAATGCCCTTTAAAGGGAAAAAATAAAAAATAAAAAGAGGGCAGAGACGGGGATCTAGCTGTATGCTGGATTAGTAACAGGATACTGAGCTCTTTGCTTCTTTGTCACTCATTCCAGTCCTCTCTGGGCTGGAGCAGCCACCACCTCCTGCCACTGCAGGGTCACTCGGCTCCCACAGACCAGGGGCAGGTGTCCCCAGCATTCCACATGGCTTTAATTAATGCCATGGTTCTCTGGAGAAGCCCGGAGAGAATAGTGGTAAACAAACCTGCCCTGAAGGGTGAGTTTGAGACAGACCAGTCTGAGCCCCTGCTATGCCTGCCTTTGTCAAGGAGACAATCCAGCAGTACCTGGAGAGATTTCTGCTCCTTCTGCCTCTACTTTGGGCCTCAAATCCTATATATTATGGGATCACAGGGAACAAAACCAACAAAAATACCCCAAATACCACACTCTCTCTTCTCTACTACTTGTTCTTCCAGTGTTGTCCAAACCTTATGTGTTATAGGAAACTGTTGCACATCCCTCAGAGGCACACTGTGGAGGATGCTTGTCTGGAGGGACACCTTAACCCATGGACATCCATAGTTCCAGCCTCTCACAGACCCATCCTGACTGTTTATTCCCTCCTTTCAGGAGATTTCCAAGTCTCCATGCCCCTCTTCTTTTGTCAAAGGGAAGAAGTTTAACTTCATGGGTGTTTCAGGTCTGACAGGAAGAAAAACTTTTGACAATGTGCAGCCACTGAAGCACAAAAATGAACAGGAAAGGCTCATTTAAAGAGTTGGGGAGTGGAGCAGTGGAAGTTTGACAAGGAGAGGGATGCAACAAAGACAGAAAAGATGACATTTTTGGAAGAAGTGCTGTAAGCTTGAACCTCTCTAGAGAGCTGCATAAAATTCACTGGAGCAGCTGAAAACAAGGAATAAAATTCATGTGACTTATCAGGAGAGCATTGTGCACAAAATCCTGATAATGTGGCTTTTAAAGCACACAGACTAACTCACAAATGTGGAGGCACATCTGATTGCTTGCCACATTTCCTTTAACGGGGTGGGGTTTGAGGTTTTTTGGTTTTGTTTTTGTTGGGTTTTGGTGTTTTTTGGGTTTTTTAAATTGTTTTTTATATATATTTTGGTTTGGGTTGGGTTGGGGTTTTTTTGTCCACACAGCTGGTAGAGGGAGCTTTTACAGCTTGAGTTCACATTTGTCTTTGTGAATATTTTATGCTACCATCCAGGATATCAGCACTAGATCACCAAACCTCAGCACAGCACAGGTGCTTTGCAGCTCAGATGTGCCTAGGATTAGACAGCCTAAAAATCTCATGCTAAAAAAAAAAGGACGTTTAAATTTACAGACTTTACTTACAGTTTTAATTGGTTTTCTAAGTCTCCTCACACATGGCATGAGGCAGACTGCATTTTGCTCACAGGCCTGCAACACAGGGAGGTTTGGTCAGGATCTATTAAAACCTGTTTTCATCACATGCTTGACTTCCTTTAGCAGTGCTCTGGGACTCCATGGTTTTCTTTATTTGTTATTTTGCATTTATCAACCCTGGGTCCTTCATGCACATTCATTAAGGAGGTCTCACAGCATGCCTGTGAAGTGGGTTGCTACTTCTGCTCATTGCATTTCATATAGAGGAAAACCAAGCTGAGCAACAGCTTTGTGTGCCTCCAGGGGGAACACCAGAACATGGTGAGGAGTCCAGCCCTTTAGAGGAGGCTTTTTGGTGCCACCTTCCTAACTGTGTTGAGGGTTCTAATGTGCCAGTGGGAACAAATTAAACCACTGTGTTGCCTATTGTTGCCTGTCTACCTGTCTCTGCAGCTGTAAATCCCAGTGGGATGTAGTGGAGCAGATTTGGGTTGACCTGACATGAGGACCACAGAGGGGGACTGCTGCCACCAGTCACCCACTGGAAAGGCCATGGGGCTGAGCCAGGATGCCCATGTACCCATGGGCTGCAGGGCAGGCAGTGCCTGACTCAGACACAACCTGCCTGCTGGATTCTGCTGGTGCAGACACCTGCAGACCAGCTGCTTTCATCAGCACAGGCTGCTCTGTGCATGGGGAGGGAAGCCCAGAGTGCCAGGGAATGGCAGTGGGGATGCCAGGCTGACTGCTGAAAGCATCAGAGGTGGTTGCCTGTCTCTACAGGTGCATTGACACCTCCTGGGGTTTTGGTAGCCAGCTGTGGTCTCTGCTACAGTCTCACAAGGGCTGCCAGCTCAGGGCAGGGAGCCCCAAGGCTCTGCTCCCTTAGCAAGGTTCCTGCATGGGAGGAGCAGCAGGACAGCCAAGCCCAACAGAGGAAAGATAAAACATGCTCTGCATTAGACCATTGGGGGAACTCCCCTTCCTTGCCCAGTATGAGGCAAGATCCCCGCTCAAGATCCAAGACCACCAGCTCAGGATACAACCTAGCATGTTTTCAGCAAAGTCTGCACTGGGAAATCCAAAACCCCAAGACACTGAGCCCAAAATTTCTTCCCCTCAGAAGTGATGCTCTTTGAAGTCTTCTTCCAGCAACAGCTCAGCTTCCTTCCAGTCTCTCCCAAACACCTTCTGTGGAGCTGTACCATATCCTATACGACAAGCCCTGCCTGAGGATGTCATCCTGCTGCCTGGTGGTGCATCAGGGGATGGCCCAGGGGAACCTGCTGGTCATCAGGGTGGTCTTTCACCATTTCTGTTTCTTTCATTCTATGTATGTTACGTTACTTGGGAAAAAATATCTCTCCCCATCCTTGTCCTGACTCCATGACAAGGGCTTGACTCTAAGAAATTTGCAGGCAGCTGAGAACTGAGTGCAGTGGTGATACTCTCACTTTTCAGGCTGTAAGTTATCATACAGAGTTTGCTCATCTTGGAGTCTGGGAGCAATAGGCTTGCATTTGCTTTCAAAAACCATAAAATAGTTCTCCAATTTACTCTCATTTTCAAATTTTGATAAAAAAGTCAGTTTGGTTTTTCTTTTTCACTAATAAATCGTGCTAGAGAAGGTAAGGTAAAATATGTATTCATGCTCATAACACATCAGGTCTTTTTTAACAGAAAGTGAAAGGACTGAGTAGGAAAGACAGCCTTTGACAGATCATCCAGTCCAGAAGGAGTGGCACTTTTGCTACAAATTATTTTAATTTTGGCTGAATTTTTCAATTTTCTATTTCATTGCCGAATAGAATTTCTACTCTCCTAGCGGGAGAGAAAGATGGCCCTTTTCTAGTGCATAAGATTTTTTTGTCTAATTTTCAAACTCTAGTGCAGCTCTGTTACCTTGGAGAATGTTTTTTTCCATGACACTGGAGGATAGCCCATGGAGAAATTACTAAATGTCATGGAGGAGGCTGGATAAAGAGTTGTAAACACGCAGGATGGCCTTAAATGTAGGTTTGAATAAAACCATGAATTACAGGACCACGTACATACTGCCTGGTCTTTAATGCAGCATAAGGGTCTGTCCTAATGCCACCCTTCAGTCTGGTTCCCATTCAGTATTTCCAGTGGTGAAAGATCATTATGATGATATCTGGTGGCTACTGCAGCATTACCCAGTAGAGGAAATATCTGGTGATCTCTCATTTGTTAAAAAGCTCTGGAAGTTCTAACTTTACAGAATAGCACATCGAATTTTGGGTGAGTGTTATGTGCTGTGAAGATTAATAATGTAGGCCCTGGGAAACTGTGGAACACACAGGGAAGAAAACTACATAGAATGCTTTTACTTGATGGTAGGAATCAATGTTTTCAGAGGAGGCAGAGGAGGGAGGCAGTGTAAGGAGATATAAATATACCCTGCACACCCAAGAGGTGTGCTCACCCATTTGTAGTGAGGGTGTATAGGAAATATTTTCTTTGTGAAAAAGAGAGGAAGAAAACTCACACTCTTCAACAAAACACCTTCTGGTAGGTACAGGAAGAAACCTGTTTTCGAATAGGTCTTCCATCTCTTGAAGCAGTGTTAGCTGTCACCTGTTTGGGAGGAGACAGGTTGCCATATCCATGGGGAGCTGATGAAATGTCTTGGGATAATAAGTGCGCTTTACAAAAGCCTTTACACAAAAAAATTTATTTACCAATGTTGATTTAACATTCCTTGCTTTAGACTGCCTGAGTATCACCAAAGAAAGTGGTGTTTAGTCAGGCTAAAGAGCTGTTCAAACATCCTTGTGACTGGAGTACAGCACCAGGTGAGCAGCCAGCCTGGGGCAGGCAGTGTGCTCAGAGCAAACAGGCCCCTCTGCTCCATGCCTACAGTCTGGGGCTGAACAGGGCCTTGTTAGCTCCTGACCCAGCAGTGCTTTTTAAACTGGGTTCTGTGGGCTAATTCCCAGCTGAACACTGGAGAGTTTAGTTTGTATTGGCAGATGCTGGCCCCAAAAGGTAAACTGTGTGCCCTGCCTGTTTTAATAAAACAGACCTGTCTGTATGCACGTAACCCTCCCAGCTTCTTCAGGCCCTTTCAGCTCTTTGGATGATGCTGGCTGAATGCCAGACCTCCGTTGCCCAGCCAGCACGTGGATAAACCCACAGGAGAGGCTGGAGCACCTCATGGTATTGATGAAGCCAATTCTGCTGAAACACCCAGAATTTTATCATTATCCAAAACATCACTGAGCTGGGCCAAAAATACCATTAGCTATTTCCATCCTTATCCCTAATGTTTGCACAATGGAAAAAGTGAAACACGATGTTAAAAAAGGTTTAGGATTTTTTCACATGTAAGAAAATAATTTCTCTGGAAAAAATCTCATTCTTGTTGTCATATCCATCTTCTGCTTTGAGGACTTGATCCTGCAGAGCTCCTGGCTCCACCTTGGACTGTCAAGAATTACATAATGAAATGGACAAAAACCCAATCAATTTTTCCTTAACCCTAAAGCCATTGATAATACACAGCTGGACTTTCCCTTTGGAAAGAAATGGTCCTGGAAAGGCACCAGATATGAGCTTGGGGGCTGCAGTGCTGGCCTGAAAATGTTACTCTGTTCAAGTCAGCCTGTGTGTGTGGAAGTGAGCGCTGTGTCCTCTCAAAGAGGATGCAGGACAGAATTTATAATATGAATCCAGGACCATGTGGTTTACCTCTATTCTTTAATAATCTCCTTTGTTCCTTCACACAAAGGTGTGGAGCATTCCAGCTGAATACACTTATGGCACTATCCACCTTGGACAAACAATACACAATGTACTGTTCCTGTAAACTCCTTGGCCAAATAATCACTATGACTCTTGTCAGTGGTCTGAAGAGGGGGAAATGGTCATTCATGGAGAGAATTAGGAGCCACTCACCTCCATGCAAATAGTGCTTTCTTCTACTTCCTTTGTCCTGCCCTATTTTACAACAATAAGACTGTTTTGGATGGACAGGAAAGGAGTTGTTTGGGAATTGGAGGTGCCGCATTTCAGTTTGTGGGTATTTTTTTGCTTGTTTGGTTGGTTGGTTGTTTTTTGGGTTTTTTTTCAAAGTGTATGTAATTTCACAATTAGCCTACAGCAAAAATTAGCCCTTCATGTAGATTCACACACACAAAAAATAGACTTTTTCCTGGGACTGTAGTAAACATTTTTAAAACAGATGTAGCCTGAGGTGACGCTATTCTTGTGCTTGCGTTTTAAAAAGAAAGGATAAAAAAATTGTGAAATGGATCATTCCTGAGTGAATTAAAACTCTAAATGCCTGTTAAAAATACAACCTCCAATCATATGGGCAGATGCTGCATCCTACTATATAATAATGTCTCTACCTGGAAAAAGGAAGGGCAATTTAATTGACAGACATTTTCAAATCCACACTAAAATACCTTACAATGAGTTAGTCAGAGTTTGATGCTGTAGCCCTTATTCTTGGCAGTAATCTTTGCTCACCAGAGCAGTCTACTGGTTTCACCTTTTACCAGCACTAAACAGGGGGGAAAATAAAGAATATCCATGGATAAGTTTTTATCTTTGTTAAGATGACACATTCTCTTCAACCATTCAAGAAATATCGTCCTCTCTTATCACCCTCTCAAGGTCTTCAAGTACCTACATGGGGAAGAGGTTTCTGATGGAAGAAGAGTCTTTAATCTAGCAGAAAAAGGCATAATGAGATCCAGTGATTGAAAGCTGAAGTTAGACAAATTCAAACTATCTTATCTAGGAACTTGGTAGATTCCCCATCACTTTTGAAGTCTTTAAGAAGATATCCAGTCTTGATGTAAAAGATATGCTCTAGATCAAACAGAAGTTATGGGTTTGATGCGAAAATTATTGGGTGAGGTTCTGCAGTCTGTGTTATGCAGGAGGTCAGGCAAGCGAATCATAATAGTCCCTTCTGGCTTTAAAATCTGTGAAGCCCAAACACGACTTCAATAAGGAAAAAGCAAGCCACCCTGATGACCTCTTCTGCCCACAGAACTTTAATTTTGGAAACAGAAGCTGGTTAAAGCAGTTCATCAGCCTTACCTGGACTCTGCTTAGCAGACTATTCGTAACACCTCAGGATCTTTCAAAGAAAGAAATTTAAAAACAGTCTAGTTTCTCTTTAATAAAAGAAGTTGGAAAGCTCTGACTGGTTTCTCAACCAGCCTACTGCTATTTCTTTTCAAACTATAACAAATTTGTTTTAAATTTTCACAACAAGCCTTTTATGTTGTTTGTCATAATTGTCAACATTTATTTATTTGATACTCCTTATAACATATTCCTGCAAATGAAAAGGAATTGAACTAATTAGGTAAGATTCCTACATTTAATAGTACTTATAAAGCTGTTAAATAGGGAATAAATAATGTCCTATAATCACATTATTTTTGTTGCTTTTTTACTCTGTAGCTAAGTTACAAAATAACTTTCAATTTGAGTCCCAATAATACTGTCTTTCACAGTTTTATCTTGAGTTCTGATAACTTTCCTTAAATTGCCAGCTCCAGGAATCATATGAATATACAAAAATGTTGTCAATTCTTTTAAAAAAAAAATCTTTCACAGTGGTTTCCAGTAAAGTTTGAAAACATGATAGTAACTCCTCAAAAGATGTAAGCAAAGAGCTAAGTAAACAAGCACCTCCAATTCCTTTTTCATCTTATAATTTTTAGGCAAATCTCGTGATTCTGGAATTTAAACATTTGAGGTTGGCAGTCCCCAGGTATATGGAGACTTGACTTCTCCCGTGGGGAAGGAAAATCTGTCTGGGCTAGAAAGATTCAGTTTAACTGACTAGGCTAAAAAATGCTTATTTTTCATAAATAAACAACATTCAATCTCAATCAGAGACCTGAACACAAGATGAAACCTTGGAGAATCTGATGGCTTGGTCCAGACCAGGGACTTGGTGTGGCCTCTCTGACAGTTCCCTCTGGTTTGGTTTGGAGGGCAGTCACCCAACTGGCCCTTAGCGCCATGATGACAATTTGGGCAAGAGTGCAGCAACACACACCCCAGTCCTGCCCCATTTCTGGCAGCATCAGCCAGATGTTTCCTCATTGTGGTCTTAAAGAAGCTATACCCAGTTTTCTGAGACACAAAATGTTTCATTGACGTGGGGCTCCTGCCATTCTTCATCCAGCATTTGGGCAGGGGGCCAGTCACCTTCACTGTTCCTGTAGGTGTCCAGGTGTGTGTGGGGCAGTGCAGGGTGTGCCCAGAAAGTCCTGGGGGTCATCACTGGAGGGGAAGGGGTCTATGGGGGACAGGAGAGGCTGTAGGTTGCAGGAGAGGGTGGTAATGGGCCTGTCCCCACACCAGGGCTTCAGAGACTATCACAAGATTTAGACATTTAAACCTTTGTTTGAAGGGAAACAATGTGAATCAGCAGCAAGATGGACAGAAACTCAGGGCTTAAACACCTTCAATCACCATGTGAACCTGCTCACACTGGCAGCAGCAAGGCCTCCAAATGGGCTGTGGTGCAGAAGGCATATGAAAAAGGGCAATAAATGTAAAAGCCTCTTTAAAATCTCCAGTCCTTGAAGAGGCATGGACACCCCGCCAGCTCTCCAGCTCTTTTCTATTGTCATCTCACTCCAAACTGTCACAAGATGTCAGTGTTTTCAGATACTCCTGCTATGGCTGAGCAAACAGCCTCTCCACACTGCCTGGCTGACTTTCAATGGCATAAAATTCATCCATAAAATTGAGCCATAAGGTTCTCAGCAGAGTGGCAGCATGACAAAGAAACTTGGCCTAGCGACCACATGGGACTCTGACAGTGGGATCAAGGTGCAGTTGCAGTTTACCCTTGTCCCAGGGTAGCTGAAAGGCACCTGGGTGCCCAAGCTGAGGTGGTGATGCTTATGAGGATCATGGAGTTTAATCTGGTTTTGAACTAGATCTTCTTCTTTTTTTTTTTTTTCTTTTTTTTTCCTTCCCTTGAAAAATCCTTTTAGAGTGTTCTGGAATGTGAAGTTTGTTTCAGCTGGTAAATTCCTTAACCCCAGGTTTCCCTGCACAACACATCTGACATGATGTCCTCTGGTGTATGGTTCAAAATCCTGTCTATTGGCATTTTCCAAGTTCCTTTTGCATCAAAAGACCTTAATCTAGACTCCTCTCTTCACCCATATATAAACAGAAGGATTTTCAGGGACCCAAGGTCACCCACTCTTTCCAGAAAATATAGTATATACGATTTCTTATCCCTTGCTGACCCTGTTACTCTGAGACATGAGAGTTATAAAAAATGGTAGTTTGTGTTGAGAGCCCTGGGCTTTATCCTCCCAGTGAGTTGCTATTTCCACTAATGTTAAAAATCCACTTGTAAAATTTAAGAGGAACACCTTAATATGAAAGGTGACCACAATTACAGAGCTATCTTCAATGTCCCTATAAAACAAACACATAGGTTATAAAATCAATGTGGGATCCTACTTTAGAAGCCTTCAATTACCCTTTTAAAGAGTCACTCATTGCCATCATCTAAATAAGAATATTCCACTAGGCAACAGACAGACTACACCAACTGGATAACACCAGTGTCCCCTCGTCACACTGGACCTTCCTGGCAGTGTTCAGTGATCCCTGCAATGGGGACAAATGGTGCTGTGTAATAATTTTTTTCCTCATCTTCCTTATGGGAGCTTTGTCCTTTTTTTTTCCCAGAGTTTGTGGGGTTTTTTTTGGTTTTTTTTGTTTGTTTTTTGTTTTGTTTTGTTTTGTTTGTTTGTTTGTTTTTTTAAGACCTTTGTGGAGACTGCATGTTATAATTAGCATAATTTCAGATGGGGTTGTGTTACAGGGGGAAAAAAAAACCCTGGTCCCATTGCATACAAAACTCCTTGGAAAAATGCACAGGTTACAGTAATGTTTGCAGCTCAAACAGATCTATCTGAGTTGGGCATTTTGTGCTAATACCAAGGTGTTTATTTCAGAGAGATGCTCTAGGTAGGCTGTCTCTGTATGAGATGGCTGATTTATGTCGTGATTGTTTGCCACCAGTGGTCCTGCTGCCTCGCAAGCCACACCCTTTGCTGCCATCCTGAGGTTTGGATTTGATTTCCCTTGAGAAAGAAGCTTGTGCTCACATTCCTATCCACCTGTGTTGCCTCAATACGGCATTCTGTGTTTCCTGCTTTTTTTACCCTCCCCTCCCCACCCCTGCGAATTTGCTCTCATTGAGTGGCATGAAGAAAAATAAAAATAATAAAAAAAGACCACCTCCTACTAAGAGGACTAAGACCTGGGGAGCCAGCGAAGAGGAGAGGCCGTTGCCTCTAAAGTTCAGAAATAAAAAAAAAATGACTTGTTCTTTTGAGCTTGCTGTTCCCTGATGTGACACTGTGATCAGTATCAAATGCTTGGTGGCAAGGATTTTTGTCAAGCTTTCCCAGCTAAAATAGATTTAACCTACCAGTTGCTCTTTGTGGGTTTAACAATGTGTGTGACAATAAAGGGCTGCTGCCGCTGCATTGTTAGCACATGAATAGTCTCGGTTCTCTGTATTTACTATTGTGCACTGCAGATTTCCAGGAAGGAGTGTTTGGCTCTGACTATTGATACATGTCCTGTTTTGCAGAAGGAGCTGAATCAGCCTCGCAGTGATTAGTTGATGTGAAGGGGCAGTTAGAATTTAACTGAAATTAAGGAAAGCATCCGATTGCCTTTGAACTCCTCTCTGGGCTTTCTCCCCTGGTCAGAGGTGGTGTGCCTGGGTTTCACACTTTGCTGTCACTGCCTTTGCACGTGAGGAGTTCACCCTGAGGGCAGGAAACTTGCAAAATGCCAAATCAAGGAAAAAATTTATTCCTTGATAGCAGTTTGTATTTTGTTCTTGTCTAGGGCTGGCCAGCAGTGCTATGGACAAGAGGAAGAGGCAAGGAGAAAGAAACTGATAGGCTCTGTTCCTCCAGGAAAAGCACTGTCAGATAGGTCTGAATGAGAGGGAAGCTGCAAGAGCCCCCATGGATACTTCTGATGACTCCTGTGCATGTAGGTTTTTTTCTTATTTTCTGTTACACAGCCCCACAAGCACCCAGCTGGGACTGGGCTGGCTGGAGAAGGATGGTGAAAGCAGGAGGGCTGGGTGGGATGAAGCAGGATGCTGGCAGCATCCCACTGTGTCCACCATGGGGGTCACAGCCTCTTGCACAACGGTGGAGGTGTGTTCCCACCACTGTGCCCTTCTTCACTTACCTGAAATACCCTCACAGCCTCCACAGGGCAAGGGAACTGCCTGGGAACCCTGGCCAGCCCCATGAATGCCCCCTCAGGAGCAAATCCCAGCAATACCTTTTCTCCATCCAGCCACAGGGAGTCCCTGTGGGCTTTGGGAGCCTCATCTGGCTCTCCCCTGGATGGCAAGAGCCAGATGTAGTCTCAGGTGACTCAGAGTCAACCCTGGGCAGGAAAGAAAAGTTGCACTCAGGTGCTGAGAAAGAAAAAAAAATAGGAAAATCCCCAAAGGGTGAAACATCTCTCCATCCTGGAAGTGATCTTTGCCGGTGTTTCTCTTGGTTTCATTTCCGTAACAATCAGCCACTTATTATTAAATCAATGCTGCTGGGGAAATGGAGTTAAATTAAGGGAGATCAGAGGCAGGAACGGAAGCGACGTCTATATAAATATCTGCCTATATTATATAGAGTACTGTAGTTAATCAATCCTGAGAACAAAGACCTTGGCTTGAACTAAGGAACAGCCTTAGCCAAGTGAAGGAGCCCTGCTGTGGTAAGCAAGCAAACAGCGCTATCAACAAGGAAAATGTTTATAAAGACTTCTCTCCCACTGAAGGAGTTGAAAAACAAGGGTTTTCAGCCCCTGGGGCAAGCACTCGTCCCCTGGCTCTTTGGGCAAGCACTACTCTGAAGGTTAGCAAGCACAGGAGCCAGATGAGGGGACAGCAGCTTCTCTTAACTGAGGCAAAAATCTTATTGATTATACGTTCAATAAAAGGTCAAAACTCCCTTTGAGGGTCACCACAGTTGCAGTAAAGCTCTTCCCAGCCCCAGCTCCTCTCCCTGTCTGCGGAGTGTTTTGTGCCAGTCTCTCCAGGTGGACACCTGGGGTAAAAGTGAGCTGCAAATGAGCTAATCATCATTAATGTGTCGGTAGAACCTACCAGCCTGACATCCCTCCTAATGGCTGACAAATGTCAGGGTGACTTGTATGCTTTTTTTGTTAATTGAATTGGTTAATTAGGTCCCAGAGGCCTGGCTGCTAATTGTGAGCTGCGGTGGAATATGGGCTTAAAAAAAATGCCACAACAACAAAAAAACAAAAACCCCCATAAAATCCGATGCAAGGAAGTTAAAACAAAAGGGAGAGATGGGAGGAAAAATAACACCCCCCACTCAGTCACTCATTCACTCACACACACACACAAAACCTCCTTTGTTTTTTTTACAATCTGTACAGTTACCTTCGCTTAATTTCTGACCTGCCACATGCTACTGCCTTCTTGATGTGTTTTTAAAAGGAGGGTTAGAGAAATTCCAAATCTGCCTTTTTTGACGAGAGCATCTGCTCAGTCAGAAACACAGTCATTAATTTTCTGCCAATTAGCAAAAAGAAAAAGAGAGAGAGAGGGGAGAAAAAAAAAGAAGAGGGGAAAAAACCCCTCCAGATTTGCATCTTAATTCGTTACTTTGTAAAGATGTTGGTTTTTTTAAAAGTTAAATACTCCCTCCGGTTTGCCAGCCATAGAAAGTGAAGAGATGATAGCAACTTCCCACCAAGAAAAGGCAATTAATCATTATATTTTGCACTTCTGTAGCAGCTTTCATCCCCTGATCTCAAAGCGCTTTGTGAAATTATTGTATTAAGTCTCCTGCCAAGCCCCGGTGAGGGTGGCAGTGTACCAGCAAACTCCTTGGGGCCAAGGTGGTCTTAATCTGCGTCTGCGGAAATGTGCCAAGGACACTAATAAACTTTATGGCAAATAATTACTAGTCTACCTGTTTCAGTGAGGGTTAAGCAGAGGCTCACAGAGCACTTGGGGGCTTCCTGGAGCAATACAACCTTGAGCTGGAGGGAACATCTTAAACCACTTTCCTCCAGTCTCAGCATTCTCACTCCTCCTTTATTAACAGCCTCAACTGGCAGCTGCCGGCAGAGAGATCCCTGGCATCGTAGGCATTAAAAGTATTAGAGCCAGGGCTGTTCAGGAACCAGCTTCTCCTCTGTGCATAATACCCCACAGATCACAAAAGCCACATCCATTCTGTTCTGATACAAAAAACTTGGGAATTCAACCATTTTTTTCCAGGCGAAAGTTGACAAACTTTTGATGCCCAATCACTTGAAGCATCTTTTAATAAATGACACCACTTTGCACCATGTCTCAGCCTTGAAAACTTCTCTGTTCCTTCCCACCTTACTAAAAGAAAATTTATTTTGTTTCAAAAATCAAAGGTGAATGAATGAAATGAGGGTATTGTCATTCATGGAATTTGCTTTGTTTTTTAATCAGAGACTTCCTTCCATAACTGATTTTAAAGTAACATGTCAATATCCATACTTTTCTCCAGAAAAGGAAAAAAAGGTCTAATTATCACTGAATGATGATTTCTCCTACAATAACCTTTTCCTGAGCTGTACTGATGTGGGAAACTTAGCTGTTTGCCTGTTTCCATGCGTATTTTGGATTTCTGGGTATTTTTCTTCCTCCGCGTAACAGAGGGATCCCATTCACTCAGAAATTAGGAACCCAGGTTGCTGATCCCTGGTGCTATTCCCTGTGCAGACTTGTAGCAGCAGCAGGAGTCAGTCTGCCTCAGTTTCCCCTTTCCCCTCCCCTTGGTCAGGACTGGATGGTGCCCCCAGGTGCCTCCTTGGCCAGGCAGGCACATGCCCTTTCTCCCCTGTCTCTCCTCATCCCAGACTCCCCCGGGCACCTCGGGGCTCTCAGAAGGGGCAATTTGTGGAATGCTGGCAATGGACTCGCAGCCCTCAGGTGAAGATAAAATACGACGATTATCCTGCTCGCTTCCCCACCCCCCCTACCTGTCGGATAGCAAAGTTGCCTTACGAGTTAAAATAAATTGCCTCACGCTCCCCACTGAAAGCATTTTGACTTTGTCTTGAATCGCGTATTCCAGTAGTCATTATACTTCAGCTCCTTCTTCTTCTTCTTCTTAGCATATGACATACATAGCAGTTCAAAAGTTGCAGCGAGCTGCTGCCAGGTCACATTCAAAGGAAAGTATCTGGGAAGCTGGCAGCTAAAAGTATCTGATAAGTTGGCACTGTTACTGCTCAGCAGGAGGAGGGAGAAGTGAAGGAAGGAAGGGGAGGGGGAGCCAGGCATGGGGGAGCAGGGAAGGGGAGAGATTCAAAGGGCTTTTGTTTCTGGATCAGATTCTTCCAGACTCTGAAACTTTTGCAGAGATGTATGTGCCAGGGATTTTTTTTTTCCCCTTCTCTTCCTCCTCTCCATAGTTTAATGCATTAAAATAACCTATTAAAAGGCCTATATTTGCTTTCAAGCAGACTCTGAAAGGCGCTCAAGATGTCACTATTAAAACCGGCGCTGTGCTTTGCAGGCGAAGGTCTGTGGTGAGGAGAATAAAGCAGAATTGATTAGCTGCTCCGACTCTGCCAGCCTTACAAAGCCTGCAGTGTGCCACAAGTTGCTAGAGAACAGATCAGCAGCTTCCAACCAGCCCGCATGTACACAAGGGTGCGTCACCCTTTGAAGCCCAGCTTGGTTCTGCAAAGCCTGGCTGGCCTGGCATTCCCACAATGTCCCCACACTTCCCACTTCCCCATGTCCTATTTTCCCCCTTTTGTGAATCATTTGGGAAGAGTCAAAATTAAACCATCATGGCATTGCCTCTGAACCCAGAGCACAAAATGCCCTCCTGGGGGGCCGTGGAGGGTGTTCGATCCCAGGCAGCCACAGGACCTCACTGCAAGCACTGCAGCTGTTGCCCCAAGAGTCTTGTTTCTGGCTACTTAATTGACAATGAATACTAGAACAAACAGGCTGGGAAATGTTGGAAAATGCTGCAAACGGCCAAAAGCATAAAGCCAAGGCACAAAGGTAACGGAGCTATCTGAGCCCTTGTGTTCTGCATAAGAATGATCTACTCTGCACCTTTGAAATTAGGAGATGGTGTTCATGCCATGCAGTGCATCAATCTGACAAACTACCTCTGAGTAGTCATTGTCATTATACCACGGGTCACAGTTGTTACAACTCTATTAATGTGTATGAAGTTACTTCTAGTCTAACACTGGTCTAAGAAAATCAGGCTTAATTAGATTCTCCTTGTAATTAAATGCAATTTATTCTTATGCTTTGTATTATGCTTCTGGCTTGCCTGTCCTATTGTCTGCTGATTATTAGAAATGCATTTATGAAAGGTGCAACAACTATGTAAGAGCTGTGTTTTTAGCCAACATGCAATTAGCTTTGCCTGTACCATCCCCACCACAGCAGGGCCTTGGCCCCTGAATGCAGCTGGTGTTGGGAGTACTGCACAAATAAAGAGAAGGCACAGGCAAGCCTGATCTCATTTATCTTGGTAGGTTAAGGTTGTATCAGATAAAATCAGGCTGGGGCTCCATGCTTAGGCCTGTAACTCTTCCCAAGGAAAGCTTTCACTAGTCCTGACTAGTGACTAACTTCAGCTCTGCTTTTTTCAGAGGTTTGCACATGACTAACCTGGCCTGTTAAAAACAGGGCCACTGACTTTAACAGAGATGAGAGCAACAAGACAAGCATGTGTCAGTCCTTTAAGGGTTCAGACTCTGTGCTATTCAAACCTGTGCAGCTCAGTGGGAAAACGCTCTTTTCCCCTTTCAAAATTATGCTAACAGCTGCCCAAGGTACAAGCAGAAGAACAGGTCCAAGGAGATACAAGGCTGCAGAATCAGGTTCACAACAGCTGCTCTGTCCATGCATCCCTTCACCAAAAGTTCCCAGCCACTGGGTTTTCATTCTTTGTTTTCAGGAAAGCATTGGCTGAATGGTTCTTCCATGCCTACTGAATAGAGTAAGTTGAAAATAATCCAATACCTTCAGTAATATCCATTTAAATCTATGGTAAACTAGGTGAAAAGACCAAGCCGGGTCTCCCTTGCTACTACTTAAAATAGTTCAATATAGGGGAAACACCTTTGCAGGTGAGCTGGCTCAGGGAGAGGGAGAGTCTGAAGCAGATTGTGGGAGCAGTTATTTCCCTCACCACCACCTGTGTTCTGAAATAACCTGATTATTCTCATTAGTGCTGCATTTGGATGGCTGCAAACGAATAAAAGAAAACAGGGGCAGGAGCGGGTAGTAAATCCTCCATATATGAATATGATGAGGAGTTTAGGCAGCTCCCTCCCACTCCTGCTAAAAAAAAAGTTTTAATCTTGGCTGCTCCATGCATATTGACTGGCTTCATATTGACAGGCCACCTGCTGAGGCTGCTTCAGCTATTGATAACCAATGCCATCACGCCGAGAGTTCAAACGCCGACGGGCGGCTTTCATGTTTGTAAACAGTATTGATCTGCATAAATCAGCCTGCCATTAGGCTGCCGGATTAAACAAGGACCAAGACAGAACATTTGTGAGATTAAATCCGGAAACAGTTAATTAAAAGCTGCGCAATAAACCCGAGCTGTAAACAGCAGGCAATTAATTCAGGCATCTGTAGATCTATGTGCACGGTCCTTTGCCACGTTCCTGGCTGTGCCCCACGCTGGTCCCCTGTCCCACCTGCCACCTGTCCCCAGCACCAGCATTCTGCCTCCTACACCCATCACCAAGACCCACACTGGAGTGCTCTCTCACCACACTGCTGCAGAAGGGGCTTTGAAAAGTAATCTTGAGATGCAGGGACACTTTTTTGTGAGGAAGGGGAGAGGGAAGCCCTCTAGGCTTTCCTTGTGCACAGCGTGGTTGTGTTGCAGCAGAAGACCTCACGTAGCTCCCTTGTGAGCAGTGAT
Source organism: Illadopsis cleaveri (assembly GCA_013399915.1). Classification (NCBI taxonomy): domain Eukaryota; kingdom Metazoa; phylum Chordata; class Aves; order Passeriformes; family Timaliidae; genus Illadopsis; species Illadopsis cleaveri. The sequence continues at coordinate 82,472 of VXBB01000859.1, read as the reverse complement.
GGTCCAGACCTGGGAGAGGAGCCAGGGATTCCTCTGGTCTAAATATCTTTTCCGACACTGACTCCTACCATGTGGCCTCAGGGTCATCACTCTGGTGTTTCACTTCAGTTTCCCCAACTGCAATGGAGAAGATAAAGCCTGAGCCTCTTCAATTCAGCCATACTCTCCAGTGACAAACAACCATTTAATGAAACAGAAATTTCTGGCATTTTCATAAATATTCATTTTTGAGACAAAAAAAAACCCAAACCCAATGACCTCAAAAAGAAAAACCAAAAAAACCAAACCCAGCAAGGTTTGAAGATTTTCAGGTTTTCACTCTTCCCTATTGATTTTCATCCCCTTCTTTCCTTCACTCTTTCTAAAGAAAAAATGAGAAAGAGAAAAGAAAGACAGAATTAAGGCTGCTTAAAGGAGGAAGGAGAAGTTAATTTAACTAAAAGCAAACAAGTAAATTTGGATAAAAATAAATGCAAAGGTTATTTTTAATTCTCCCTTGAAAAGTTTCCCACATTCTCTAACCAGATCTGTTAGTTACATGTCCTCAATCCACGCCCTATAGAATTACAGTTAAGTTGGCTTCATTACAGATGATTTAATGGTTATTTTATACTGCATATGGAGAACTTGTAGTCTCTAAAAACAGTGCAGTGTGACAGAGTCTATAACTGCTTGGGATTTATAGGGCCATACCCCTCACAACATTCAAGAAGGATGTGCTTTCTTTACTTTCAGAAGTGGGGAATTAGGGCACTAAAACATTATGGAAAACCAGGAAACGAAGTTAGACCTCTCAAAACCTTGCCAAACACCATGACCAATGAGCTATCACTAGCAGCAAGCAGTGTGAACTGTCAGCAGATCTGCACTAGCCCCAGGGGCTGTTCTGCTGGGCTTTTCCTGTCCTGATGCTTCCTACACAGACACATGCTGATTTTATAGAGGGAAATTGTATCCTTTTATTTGTAGATGGGCAGATGAATATTCCTTACAGAGTCAGGCCATACTCCTACAAATGGTCCCAGTGGATTGTGACTGACAAGAGTGGAGGATAGAAACACCTCACGTCTCCAAAGGTGGAATTGTGATGGCACCAAAGCCAAGGCTTCATCCAACTACAGCTCCAGGAACAGGGTGAGCTCTGCTAGGTGAAATACCTGTATCTTAGAATGCCTGTCCATTTTCCAGGCATAATCTAAATCACAGCAAACTACTCCCATTAAGGTTTTCCATTCATATAATTTTCTCTCTCATGGGGAGAGAGCAAGAAAAAACACCTGATGAGCAGCCCTTGAAATCAAATGCCTGTTACTCATCTTTTTGCAGTGGAGTTCTGAACTCGTTCGTAACTAGTCCTCTGCTCTGGACCATGGCAAGAAAATAGTAGACAATTTTTTTTTTTTTGGCAGGGATTACAGCTGCCTATTAAGTGTATATGCAAATAACATGCAAAAGGAAGATTGCACAGAAGGTGGGTGAGAGCTCTTTCTTTGATACCCAGCATCAGGAATCCATATCATCACATATGTGATCACATATCATCATAGTTTTAAAATGGTGAACAGGCTTCAAGGGCATAGTGGGTATTATTTTTATAATAAATGTAAGACTTTCCCAGACTTCAGAAATTACCCCACTTTAGTAAGCAATGCCTGGGCTACCAGCATCTCATCAGGTTTCATGAAAGGAACAAAACCCAACCCAATCCCACACAAAAACCAGGAAAAAAAACCTCAAACCAATTTTAAAAAAACCCTTTGTTTTGAAAAGTTTATTTTGAAAAGTAACTGCCAAAAGCCAGCTCACTCATAATTCCAGGGTGCTTCATTGGCATAGTCGAAGAGCTCAATGGAGGAAGGAGAGAAATGTTGCTGTGAAAAGCACAGAGTGATTCTGGTGGGGAAACTGGCAATTACTTCAACATTTTGAATAGGAGTTTTGCTACTACTGCTAGTTTGTGTGATGCCAGAGCTGCTGCTCTAAACCTATGGATATCAGCATATATATTCAGCATGGGCAGCAGTAACTCCAGGGGACACTGTCACAAGGTACAGCACTCTGGAGCAATTATCAAAGCTAATGGCAAATAAAGAGTAAAAAACACACTTGACTTTTCTCACCATTTGAATTTGGTCTTTTTGATTTCCCCATTTTTCAAGAAAGTATCTGGAGTCCTTATAAAGCCTTCCCCACAGTGAATCAGTGGTGGGAGCAGGCTGGTCAATACAAAGGATGTGTCTGTTCTGCTCCCTGCTCCACGGAGATCAAAGCTCCTCTGGAAGAACCTGGCTGGAAGTCAGAGGTTCAGTCAGCAGTGACTCCTCCCTTCAGTCAGCCTCCTGAAGGGTGTGTCTAGACCATGTGGGGGTGTGAGCTGTTTGTTTAAGGGACAGACACCCAGGTGCTGGGAAGTTAACACAAGTCGATGTGTTGATAAATGTGGTACAAATTGCTGTTGTCAGCAGTGATCTGCTCCTTCTTACTGGCCCTGCCCAAGGCCTTCAGCTAAAGGGAGAAGACAGGTCAGGGCTAGGTTTGAGACCTGGACACTGGCTCAGCTTTTGGCATCCCTGACATGAGCAGCACTTGGGAAATGCAAGTATAATGTTAAATCATGAGATAGTTTTAAAATGACTTCTGAAAGTCCCCAAACCAGTGACAAGACCTGGCACTGCTCTGGATGGTCAGAAGGACATTGTAGCGGGCAGGAGGGGAAGGTGTAGGGGCTCAGCAAGGCACAGACCTTTCTCCCTCCTCATCCCATCCCCAGGTGCTGTGACCACACACTAAGCAAGTGCCTTGTTTCTTTGACACATCTCCACTTCACTTAGGGTTGAAGACCATGTACAATTCAGGATCAAGAGTAGCAGGGGGCAGTACAACCTTTGAAGACCCTTCTACTTGGCCTCCCTCCAAGGTTTTATTACTATTTATTGCCTCATGATGTTATTATTGGTATTTAATGATATTATTTTGGCACTGTAGTTGCATGTCAGACATCTGTCCTGAACCAGAACCTGACTGTATTAGATGCTGTACGACTCCATGGGAAAAATAAATGCAGCACTTGTCCCCAAAGCTCACAGCCTAAATACAGTTCAGTATTACAGCCTTTTGCCTTCATTCAGAGCCTTGCTTTTATCCTCCTGGATTCAGCTTGCAAACTCAGGTGCAAGGACTGGGTTTTCTTATAAAAGCTCAAGTACCACCAGTGATGACCAGGAATGATTTCACTGGTATTACGAGCCTGCTGCCTGCAATGTGGAGCTCAGCCACGTTCACCCACAGCAGAGCAGGACCTCCGAAATCAATAGGTGTTCTTACCTGGGTAAGGTCAGGCTCAGGATAAGTCAGTTCAGGGAAATTTCAGACAACGGGTATTGGAGGAGACAGCAGAGAGTTAAGGATGCTGCAGCTCCCCAAAGGCCAGGAGTAAATTAATTCCTCTCCAGCTGGAGACTTTTATAAATGGCCTTCAGTCTGAAGAACCAGATCTGTTTAAATTACAATGCACGTGTCACAGTATGTAAGAACCTGCTCAAATCATATGGAAATAACTATTCCTGGAACACCCAGGTCTCCTGACATCACTTCCTTGAGAAATAGATCCAATTAATTTTGCTGAGAGACCAAAAAATGGATGGGGGGAAGGAGGAAAGGAAAAGAAAAGCCCTGTCAGTGGAAGGTCAGAAATGTCTGCAGGTGGAGACTGCCTTTCTTTTTTT
>VXBB01000859.1:45442-71702 GCA_013399915.1 Illadopsis cleaveri | reverse complement strand
AAAAGGTCCAGACAGCATGCTGCAACATTGCAGCACGTTGGAAGAGGAATGAGACCTGGCTGGGCAGCATCCCCAGGATCCTGCCCTAGCTTTGGACCAAAATTTGCAAAGTGGATTACTACAGCACAGAGCTGGGGTCAGGATCCAGTAGCATTTGCAATGAGTGGTCTACACTGTTGCTGGCTTGGGACTCAGGGGATTTAGGCTTTAATCCTGCTTCTGGTCTTGACCTCCTGGATAATGTGGGAGAGAAAGGCAGAAGGTGCAAAGATTTAACAAGGTAATTGAAATCTATTGGTTTAAATCTCATCAGAATAGCCCTGCCACACTCCCATCAGCTGCCAGAGGAATGCCACTCTTAACTTCTAAACTGCCTCATGTGCTCCACTTATAAAGAAGATACAAGTGTAGAGAGTGCCTGGCTGCCGGAACTCTGGACCTGAGTGTGTCCATTGTACTCTTACATCCCAAAAAAGACAAAGAGGGCAAGTTGGGATGAGCAGGGTGCAAACATCTGCTTTGCCTGCCTGCTATGTTTGGGCTGGAAAGCTCTCACACTCTTGCCTGGGAATATTGGTAGTTCAATATGTAACTGAATTAGTGGGGGGAGCAAACAAATCACAAGTGACTGAGTCTTGTGACAGAAGCAGCTTTGATGTCCTTCTGGTCGGGCTCGCCTGCTTCTGAGCCCAGCCACCCCCCGCCTGCACCCCACCCCACCCCATCAATAAACTGTTTGTTTAGCCTTGCACAGATTATTCCTTTCTTGGCACGCAGCTCCCGGGTCCAAAGAATTAACATTTGGATTGTATTTGCTGGCTAGTGAAGTGCCAGCAATACAGCTGGGATTCGTTGCACAAACTATTTTGATGGGGGAAATCAATGACAAGCTGAGAAGAGGAGGATCAAACAGCGAACCCTTTTGCAATCCTTGTTTGAAAACATCATGTTGGTGATATTCGGAGTTTCTAAAAGTGGGATGGGTGGCAAATAAGGAGTGGCAACCTTCTCCCAGGTCATCTTGCTGACTCCCCTCATGCAACAAACTGACCCCAGCCCTGTCCTAAAATAGATTAGACACAGGATATTTCATTTTAAATCCAAGCTCATGAGTTTTTTTCCTACAGAAGAGGAGACTCTCTGAATGTTTATTGCTGTTTTGCTGGAATTTTTTTTTTTGGTCAGAGAGGGATTTGAAAACGAAATACATTTCCTGTTGGAGGCCAAGGGCTGTGAGCCGCAAGGAGAAACATAGCCTTTGGCTTGCTTCAGCAGTAAATAATCACTTGTGCTCCAAAAAGTCATTCACATTGGCAAGGGCTCCCAGCACCTGCAGATAGAAGTGCCCGGGGCAAGTCCAAGCACTTCATTTAGACTGTCCCTAATTACGATCAATCAGACCCCATTCCTTGTAGCCACGGGAAATTCTAGGCTTAACACACATGCGTTTTAAAATTAAAAAGGTGGAAAGATGTACAGTTAAAGACACAGAAAAAGATGGGAATGGAGGAGTGGTTTTCTATGTTTGCATGAGAAACTTTCTTTTTTTACTTCAACTCTCCATGTGAATTGTAAGCACACAAAACCTTCATCTTATCAGTATTTTGAGCCTTGGAGAAGTCTAGTAGTCTTCCTTCATCCCCGTACTACCTGCATTTTTTTGTCACCTTGTTTTCCATAACACAGGCACAGAGAGGATATTTTATATCTTCATCATCCTATTTTTTTCTGTTGAACTTTTGACACTGTCTGAATTAGCCCTTTTGGCAAGTTCTCAGTAAAAGTACAAGTTGTTTCAGAGTCCACCAGGCAGCATGTTTGACTCTAATTTTCGGGTGAAAGTCTTACACAGCAGGACTATTCTTTTCTGGGGAAAAATAGTTAAAAACCAAATAGTTAGAAACCAACCAACAAAACAAACAAAAAAAATTAAAGAAAAAAAAACCACCACCAAAAAAGAAGAAAAACAAACAAAACCCAACACCCAAAAAACCCCCACAAAAAACAATCAAAAAACCCCAAACCAAACCCCAAAACAAATCAAACAGTTGCAGTCCTTTATATCTCAAACCTACAGCAGTACACTGATTTCTCTTCAGGATCAGGACCTGACAGAAAATCTGTGAGATGTGTGTATGTGGATTACTGCATGAGCAGGGTTGGGGTCACATCTGGCTGTGCTCAGGATACTCTCCCACTTCCTCACATCCGAACGGAATTCAGTTTCACACAATGTATTTCCTAGCCCAGGTGTCACAAAACAACAAGCGCTGCCAGCACTCACTTAGGGCTCTGCTATAGCTCCTTCTAATTTCAAAGCTATTGCCAGAAGAGATAGTATTTTTTGAGGCAACAGAGTGAATTGTTTGCATAAAAAGCTCTGGAGTTTTCACCACTGCAAGTCTGAACTATCTTCCTCTCCTGACCACAGTGTTGCAGAGTGGAAACTGGGTATGGACTGCTCTCTGTCACAGATGGAGCTCTGACTAGCCCAGGAGCCTTCAGTTCTGGCTTTGCCAGGGACACTTGGTGCATCCTGGTGCTATTTTTACCAGTATTAGGAACACTGAGTTCAGGCTTGCTCTGGCACCAGCCAAAGAGGAGCTGACAACACCTCTGGGAATGTGACTCAAAGTACCTACCTCAGCACTGTGGTGTCCCTGAGTACCAAAATAACCATGGATGTAGGAACATCCCAGGCAGAGACAGGGAGCTGTGACTCACCGAGATCACACAGTGTCAGGTTGCTTTGCTGTACAAAGACTGCTCACAGCACAACAAAGCAGCATCTGCTCCTCCCCACTCCAGAGATGCTAAAGGTCGGTAGCCCCGGGACTCCAGCCTCACTTAATCTGCTGCTGGATTTTGTACTAATGCAAACCTGTCACTGCAAGTGCCCAGTTGTTCCCTTCAGCAGGCCACTGCAGGCAATTAGTCTGGAGCAAAGCTCAGCCTCCATCTGAAATGCAATGAAAACACCGGAAAGGCAGCGCTGGGTCCCACATGGGCAGACTCCACAGGTTCTTCTTTAACCAAAGCCAGGTAAGTGAAGGCTGCCACCACCCCTGCTGCTCCCTGGGCGTCGGGGGCACTGTCCATCAAAGCAACACCTGAAGAACAGCCCTGTGTCAGCGCCAGCTGCCAGGACAAGGCAAACGCTCATCTGTCGCTCAGCAATACAAAGGGCTTCTTTCCTCCTCCTCCACTAAGTAAACTGTTAAAGACCGTGACCCCTGGAAAACATAACAAGAGCAGAGGAATTTACAGTCGCATGTTACAGGTCAAGGCATCGAGCATTTCACAACCTTGTGATTCCAGCTAAAAGCTTCTCTGTCTGTCTGCTCTGTGCAGAGGCAGCTCCTGTCCCCACAGACACACATGCACGTGGATTAGCATGGTAAAAAGGGTAAATGAAGGCCAAGCTTTTGTTTTTTGACCTTCCTGCCATAAAAAGGTGGCAAAGGCGTGAACAGCAGGGCAAGTTCTCCATAGACACCTGAAAAACATCCAGTGGGCATTTGCAACCATGAACGCACATGTCCCATCATATAGTGCCTGAACACAGCTTATAATGAGGTCAGTGTTAAGATTCAGTCTAAAACAGAACTGCATGTGGACATTGTGGCTTCATTTGAGATGTGATGGAGGTACCTGCTTCCCCTGATGGCACTTACACACACAGAGCTGGAAAGAAAGAGGTAGATTTAAAGAGCAGTGACACCTCCCATTTTTTTAACAGCTCTGTGTGACTCCCTAATGCCTTGGAATATCTTTGGATACCTTCTACTTTGGAATCTCAGAATTCAGTGAGGAACCCACCACCTGAAAAATCACTAGAGCACACTCAGCATTGTATCCCAGCTATAACACCAAACTCCCTCTTTAGTATTTGTTCAAGTTTGCCTCCAGATCGAGTTTTCCTCTAATTTCACCCACTCCTTGCCCCAAGCCTTTTAACATGAGATGTAACCCAAAACTCAATAGAAGAAGAGAGAGCCAGAAGCAAAGTTCTCAATGGTGAGAGGTGTCATATTTGATTTTTCCAGCTAACAGGAAAGTGAAATATTTAACGCTCCCTTTCGGATCCTTTTCTCTGTTTCTCTGCCTTTATAAAACATTGCTGCATGGGGAAGAGGCCAAAAGAAGAAAATCAATTGTCTTTCTCAGTGGAGAGACCTTTTCAAAAATGGTGCCGTGTTCTGCAGGAGCTCGAATCTTTTTTTTACAAATGCTTCTGGCAGAAGAGCACAGAAGCCTTCCAGGACTGTGCTTTATCTGGTGAGATGGCTGTCTGTGCAGTTGGGGCAGGGAAGGCTGCTGTTAAAGTTTCTTTTTTTCTTTTCCTTTCTGTGACTTTTCAACAAGAAGAACAGCTAAGGGGGAAAAAAAAAGAAGAAAGAAACAAAATACTGTTCCAAAACAAAAAGCAAGAGCATACTGTAATGCAATCACAGAGCTCCTGCTCTACAACTTTCTGGAGGTCTTCCTCTTCCAGGCCATTTTGGATCACAGTTGGAAGTGCCTCTATAAGTCTTCAAAGAGTTTTGGTGCAACAGGGTTTTCTCCTCCCTATAGAAAAGAATTGACTAGTCTCTTCATTAAATTGTCTAAGCAACAATTTAAAAAAATTCCAAGAAGGATGGTCCTGGTAATATATGACAAGCAAGGTCTGCCACAGGCCCTTGGTTTCCCAGTGATAGTTCTGTCATAATAAATAACAGATTTCTGGTTTTATGGTTAGGTATTTTCAAGGCAATGCAGGTGATTTGATTTTACTCTCAACACAGGCTACAGCTGCAGCCTTAGGATCAATTTTAGGTCAATCCAGAGCAGTCTGCCACCAAAAGAGGCAATCCTGCCCTTGCTCCTGCTGCCTTCCTCAAGCATGGTCTGATGCTGGTAAATGAAAACTGATCCTCCATGAGAAGTTACTGTTTTCTGATTGATCACAAGCTGCAGGACAGTGTTATATTTTCCCCATGCAGTTGTGCATATGGAACTGCTGCAGGCAGGTGGCCCTGGGGCCATGGGGACTTGTCACCTGCTGTGGGATGACACAGCACAGAACTGCGCCTTGGACATCTACGCTTCAGATTGTGTCTGGGAGCACTGAGATTTGTAGCTTAAATTGCTGACATGTCTTTAGACATCCTTTTGTCAGCCTTAGAGATTTTATTTGTTGGTGGTCTCCATTTATAGGGCAGGCTAGCAGTGGTGTGGGACTCAAGTGTGGAGAGAAAAGAAGAGCAAGGGGAAGCTCTTCCAACTCCAAAAGATTCTCCTCTTTGGTTTAGGGTGAACAGAGGCCAACATGAGTCTTTCTCTGGATTTCAGGGAGCTTTGGATCAAGCCCAAGGTGCCTCATTATCCCATGACAGAATAAAGACACATACTCATTTTTATGAGTGAAAACTATTCTTTCTCTCCAGTGAATGGCTGAGATCTGAACACAGCTGCTATTTTGCTCTGTGCACTGAATCACTGCTGATTCTTAAGTATTGCAGCAGTGACATGCATTCCGCCGCCTAACATGGGACCTTTCTCCATTGTTGTACCATGAGAAGAATATAGTAATTCATGCTGTCTTTATTTTTTAGCTTCATTATTGTTGGGACTCCTTTCACTTCAGTCTGAAAAAGCAGGCAACTGGGGCAGAGAGGAATGCTGACGTTATGTCAAAATATGAAATTTCTGAGAATGGGAGATCTCCAAAAGTACAGGAGTACTCAAGCAACTTTTCACCAGCTCTTAGGCAGGAAATGCACAAATGGGTTTTTTTATGAATTAACACAGAGATATGGCAAAAAAAACCCCCCCACTTTTTATTAATTCCTAGGTTGTGGTAGGTTTTGCTCTAAGGATAAGTTTGGGTGTTTTTCTGGCAGAAGGGGTTGTGCAGAGGAGCCTTCATCCTCCTCCTCACTCTGGCACGTGCCAGGGATTTGACAGCATCTGCCTGATAATTCTTAATACCACAGTTCAAGAAAGGATTGTGGCAACTATAAAGCATTTAGGAGAGAGAAACAGGAGTGATCAGAGACCTGGGGAACAGAAGATAGGAGGAAAGACAGAAAGAATGAAGCTTTTTCCATCTAGAGAAGAGGAAGTTTACAGAAGACAGCCACAGAAACATAAGGCTAAGGGGGAACTTTGGAGGTCATTCAATCCATTCCTCTCCCCTGGAATAATCTCAGCAATATCTAAATCACTGCTGATAGACATTGCTTTGACCTGTTCATAGAGATCTCCAGTGGTGCACAGTCTACAAGCTCCCAAGACAGCCTGGTTTACTGCTTCATGAGTGACACTACTGAAGTGTTTTCTTATCAGCTCATTCTGAATCATTCTTTCTTCAGTTTAAGACCTATCACCTTATCAGCCTTTGTCAATTCCTAAACAAAATCAGACTTTCATTTTTGTTCACCACTCCCGTGTAAAAGAAAATAAGATAACATGATTTTTTCTTGACAAACCCACACTGACTGTTATTCTTCTTCTTTTCCCAAATGTGTCCAAACAACTAAATTGCTTGATATTTGCTGGAGCTGAAAATATGGACAAGTTGGTCTGTAATTCCCACGTTCCTCTGTTTTCCCTTCTTCTGTATGAAGATAGGTTTGCCTTTTTCCAGTTTTCTGGTATCTTACTTAGCTTTTCCTGGCTTCTCAAAGATAACCACAGGTATCTAAGATCTTTTCAGTCCACTTTCAAAATATTCTAGGATAAAGATCATCAGGTTCAACCAATTATAAAACATGAAGCTTATCTAATTTTCTCACTTCTTTCATTATTCTGTGCGGAACTTCCATCCTTTTTCAATTCATTTTCCAATAGTGTTAGCCTCCTGCTCTCAACTGATCTTTTAAACGAACACTGATACAAAAAAAAAGGCTTTAAACACTTCACCCCCTTGGTATCATCTGGCGATACCTTTCTCTTTTCATCTTATGATAAATGTATTTGTAGAACAATTTCTTGGTACTCACTCTTCATATATGTAAAAGAGCTCTGCAAAGAGAAAAGGAACATGCTATTCCTCACAGCCACCAAGGGCAGGACAAGAAATAATGATCTTCAAGCGAAGGCTAGACATCAGGAAAAGTATTTTACCTGTTAAAAGGGAAAAGACCAGGAATACATTATCTTGGGAGCTTGCTAAATTTCATATCATAGGCAGTCTTCAAGCAGAAGTTACACAATTAATTTTTAGCCTTTTCCAGTTGTGAACTCCTGACATTGCACCTCACAGGGCTTCAAGTACAGCAGGTATAGCCCCATATTAATGGGATTTCTCACGTTCAGATTTGCCTGAGACACACCCCCACACACACCTCCTCCTAGAAATGCTCTACAGAAAAGCAAGAATCTGTGGGTTCCACTTGAGAAATCCATGGATTAGATAAACTTTTTTCAGGAACTGGGTCAGGGATTCCTGCCCATCTGCTTTTCTACAATTCAGTGATCCCAAAAAATCCCAGGTACTATAGCTGCATCATTTGTGATGTCTCAGAAGTGAAACAAATGTTGTTTGCAGTTTCACTGCTTCCCTTCACTGAACAGAAGCTCTGAAATGGACTTTACTTCTTTAAAAACTTGATAATAATTGTTTTATCTGCCTTACAGACTAATTAATTGGTGACTATCAATGTCCAGCCTATTACATGCACTTCATAATGCTGCAGGTCATGGAATGATGCTGTAGCAGAGCAGAGACAGATCTTCTGAACTAGCTTCTCATTCTCCAATCTACACATAATTTTCTTTAAATCTCATCCTTTTGTATAACTGAACTGATGTTTGGATAATTTGCATATGTAAATCTGAACTGAAGAGAAACCCTCATGGCTACTGCAGAGAGGCGCCTGTTAAATGTTGTAAATTGGAATGCTTTCCTTCCAAGCTAAAATAAAAAGTGCCCTGGAGGGTAAATTTCTGAAGGGTTTGTGACTAACCTGATTAGTCACTCTAAACTGTGATAGATGGAAGGAAAAAGCAGTTGTCAAATAAGGAGGAAATTCCAATAGAAGAGTAAATTTAAGGATGACAGTGATGATAAATTCTTACAAGCCTTAGAAAAGATCAATCTTTTGTGTAGCTCTCTTAAGGACCATTGAATGCTCACTATATAATGGGCTGCTGTTTGGGTAACTGTGGGAATGTGATGGTGATTGGTTTTAAAAAGAAAAAGAGCACCTCAAGTCCAGGTTAATCTGCATTTATTTTAAGGTACCTATAACTAAATTTTTAAGAACTCCTCTATCTTGCTGCTCCTTCAAGTGAGCTTGAGACTGCTAGGTCAGGGGGGTGTGCTGCAAGAAAGGATAGTGTTCAGAGTTAAATAATTTCAGATTAAAGACAGGTATACATTTTTAACTGTCAGTATTGGGAAAACTCAGCAAAGTTTCTGCTTCATTTTTGTCACTAATAATTTTTAAATATAAGTCGGATGTTTTCTAGTGGATGTTCTATTTGCAAAGGGAACTGGATCTGTGGAGAACAGAGAAGACTGAACAGTGAATTCTTTTAGGTTGATTATTGCTTCATGCTTTCTTCCTTACTGAAACAGATAAAAAATTTTCATCTTAAAACCAATCTAAGAAGGCAGCCAATTTTCTGTTCCACTCTGAACAAAATTTATCCTCTGGAACTAGTTTAACAGGACATGGAAGAAAAGAAAATAAAGTATATCCCCTCCTCTGTCCAGAAATGCAATTTTTTAGCTGGTTGAAAACTAAAAGGAAAACACCAATAAATATTATTGACTTTTTTCCTGCATTTCAGATTTTCAAATATTGCTAAAACTTAGCAATTCCAGCCATTTCTCAGATCAATATCACATAGTGAATATAAGGGTCTGATATTGCTAGCGTTGATAGCAATCAATTAGTTTGGGACATATACTGAAGAATTGCATGGAGAATTGATCTGTTCTGTTTTCCAATTAGTTTAGTTGCTTCAGCATTTAAATTCTTACCAGTGTATGCACATTAATAGCACCCAGGAGCTTCAGTCATGCGACAGAACAGTGTTGTGCTAAGATTATACATTACAAAAAGGCAGCACATGAGCCTGCCTGGCTGTCACTCAACTTGGCACCAACCCTTAATGGGTCTGGCTAGTTCCTGGCCTTGAATTATCTGAAGTTTCAGCCAGAGAAAATCTGAAGTTTTCTTCAGTCATGAGTCTTTCCCTCAACCATTGAACTCTATATCTCTAGTAATGTGGTCATTTCTAACCAGCGAGGTCAGAAGTAGTGACTTCTCCCATCCATGACAATGAGTTTTATTTTGAGCAAGCCATGGTTTGTTTTTGGGAGATGTGAAGATTTCAAACTGTAGAAGTGAAACTGTAGCAACATCATAAAAACGAATGATGCTGTTCCAGGCCTTGGAGTTTGTGTTTCCCAGTACCTGAACACTTCAAGCACCTGCTGTTCCCTCAATGCTTTTTTCCCCTGTTTTGGGAAAAAAAAAAATACCCATATTATACTATACTATAAAACTATTACAGCGTTGTCAACACACAAAAGTTGTGGACACTTGTCATTATGGGCAAAATACTTCAAGCATCTCTTTGGAGATCAGGAACACCACTGTAGCCCAAACACAAGGGCTCTCTATTATCTTGCTGACTTAGTCTGTAGCAGGAAGCAGATCAAATCTCACAAGAAAAGCCTGTTTTTGTGAGATTTCAAGCAAAAAAAATGCATTTTTAAGAGGTGTGTGTGCACTCAGTTCCACTTTCTGATATGCTCACCACAATTCCAGTCATTGGCTGGATAAACTGACAACTCTAAAGGGTTCTTTCAGCTAAGCCTGGCCCTTGGTTAGATGAGATAAGTGCTCTATTCCTGCTACTGCATGTACATTTTTGAACAGAGAATTAAAACAGCATGAGTTTTACTCCATCCGAGATTTGGCACGATCCCTCCAGAGCAGTAGATTAAATCAGGATTTCCCAGACTTCCGGATGGATGTATCCTTCTCTAATAAAAGCTTTTTTTTTTTGTTTATTGCTTTTAGCTAATTTCCATGAGGAAAATGTTGCTTTTGCCTAACCATAAATCTTTCAGGACTGCAGTCTGAGGACTCTGTCTATACACTGATAGACGATAGAAGAGAATTTTCTCACGTTTTCTGTGGTAACATTAAACACAAACTATAAAACAGGATCCATGGGATTTCCTCTGTCTTTCAAGGACTTTCTGTATGTGTCCTTTCCCAAGAATAGTTCCCACTGAAACCAAAAAAAAAAAAATTAGCAAGGAAACAAAAGAAAGCCTATGGCATCTTAGTTTATATGAGAATGGCCATATCAGATAGAGAGGTGGCCATGCTGGGTAAAACCTCATTGCAGATGTTATTTGTAGAAATCTGTACAGACATGCTACTCTACACTACAGGAGTTGTCAGTGAAGTTTTCACTCCCCTTATTCAAATACCTGTGCAGCAGCAAAAGACCTGGATTTTGGCTGAATTTCTGTTTTTCCCACTAGTCCACAAATTACTTTGTCCATCTTTGTGAGCGGAGTGGTGGTGGTGGTTACACTTTGCAGCAAACACTCTGAGGTGTGACCCATCTAGTGATAATATACATTATTTCCTCATTTAGTTAGATGTCCCATAACTCCAAGGGCATGACAGAGTTTATCATGTAGTCACGTAAAGTCATCTGGAGTTTCATTGCTGATGAATGCAGTGCCAGGCAGAGTGGGAGGCATCATTCCAGCTCCTCATCCACACAGTTGGTTTCTAAATTAACCAGAACCACTCTGGTGACCACCCTGGAAGATGACCAGGCCATCCCTGCACAAAGTTAAGTGGAAACTTCTGCTCCCTGTACAGCAGAGAGAAGAAAATACATTCTTTACAAATACAAGCCATGAAATCTTAGCAAGTAAACATATGACAAAATTGTCAACGGGACAGTTCAGGTGTTTCGGGCCTGCTGGATTAGCAACCATGTTTTTTTAATCACAGAATATCCCTCTAAACTTTCATGCATTTTTCTAAACCATTAAACATCCTCCTCCCATAAGAGTAGAGCATGGATTGAACATGATGGCAGATAAAATAGCAGCAATCACGTCTCTGGTAAGTGCCCAAGATACCCTTATCTGTTCTCAAGAGTCAGATTCTTGTTTTTGCTGAATGCCTTGATTCCAACATGTTTGTAAGCCATTCCCTGGAAGATAACTGGGCATGGAGAGGGAGGATTGCTGCATGTGCTGACCACAGCAGTTCCCTCAGTCAGACCTAAGATCTCTGGATACATCTTTGACAAAAAATTCATCTTTCTTACTGAGCATGCAGAAGAGATGATACATCCTTGAACAGCACTTTGTTACAACAACATGTCACAAGAGCTAATATTGCCTTTAGCAGTGCATGCATTAGAAGTATGATAGTTGATATGCTAAGTGATTTTTTAATAGACCTTGTTAAACATGTTAGCTTCAGAGACCTCAAGCTATCTATCACTAGACCAAGTAATTTGGTTTTTTGTCTTTCTAGAGCTTAGAAAAGCGAACTAATTTTTTTCCTGCAGATTTTCCCTACACAATTATTTTCAAAAATACCAGGCCTTCTGAGACATGTCCTCTCCACAACCCTCCTCTGCACAGCAGTGGGAACTCCCAAACACATCACCTGTAATTGTAACTGCAGCCATGAGGGCAGACGGAGCAATGGATGGAGTGTGCCAACTTAATTTGGGAAACTAAACCAAGGAAAGGACAAGAACAGTTCTGAGAGGTAGGAGTTTGCCAGCAGCTGGAACAATTGAAAGCCTGAGGAAAATGCAGTTTGCTTTCCACCTTGCGGATGAATGCCACCTCCTCCTTTGCCACTCATGCCTTGGTTTGAAGATGCCTTTAATGTTTATTAAGAGCACACTACTCTACCAAGGCTGCAGCTCACTCCTATATGGATCAGCTGATTCCCACTGACTGGGAATATGCCTGTCCTCCCCACTTCCAAAGCTGGCAGTGCTGCTGGGATCATGGTGAGGTGAGTGAAATTGTGTTTACACTGAGTTTTACAGCTAAACTCAGCACTGAATTCCAGTGTGGACAAGTTCTGAGACAATAGAAGAGGGGGGAAGGTAGCCAAGAAATTCGGGATACTTCTCAAGGGGCAGCTGCACTGGTGGTGTCTAGGGCAAATCAGCCTCTAAGGTACAGGATTTCTGGCTTTTCCAGCAATAAGCCAAAGCAAAGGGTTTTGAAATAGAAGCAGGAGCTGTCTTTAAGCCAACCCAATAGCCTGGATCCCAGTACAAAGGGTTGAGAAAGAGGGTTTACTTCTGGTCCCTGGAACTGACAAAATACCCTGAAACTATATAAAGAAATGAGAGGAAAAGATACAGTTTCCCAGCTACTGCTGACACACAATTAATACAAAATAAGGAGGCTGTTTGGTGTTGGCTTGCAGTGATCCATCCCCACCGACACAATGAGGGCTAATGAACTAAATCTGAAAGCATCAGCATAAGATTTTGACAAATGCGTTGTTTGCCTATTGAGAGGGTAGAAAATTATTATAAATGACAAGCTGGGCTTGTTTTCAGGCATGGACACTCCAGGAGCAGTGGCATTATGGCCTCAGTTGGCTGTTCTCTGTGTAAATCATTTCACACTTCTGCTACTGAATCAATTGTGTGTTTTTCCATTTAAGAATTGCTGAAATAAAATATCTCCTGCTCCAAGTCAAGGCATGTTCTTGGCTCCCAGGGAGGAAGAAAGGTTTAAACATATCTGGATTTTTTATTTTAAAGTGAAGTTTGGTCACAATGTAGTGCACTCTCAGTGCTCAAGATTCATGGGGATATTGAAAATTTTAAACAATTATTTACAAATATGGTGGAAACACAGAATATTGTATTATAAAGTTGAATAAAAAGTCATATTTCATGCCTTGTTTTTTCTGGAAGGAAAAGAGAAGATATATATTTAAATATTTTAGCTATGAAAAGTCCAGACACCAAACTAAGGTGAAGGTTCTGAAAAAACTACAGATCACATAATAATCAAATGTCATTTAAATTCTCAAATCTCTTATTCCAGTATTTCTCTCAAAGAAGATAATGACCTACATAGACATCTCACAACCTAACTTTGCTTCTTGTTTCTCTGGTCTGCCAGTTCTTGGGCAGAAACTCTGTAACAGTTAAAATTCCCCAATGAGGTAGAAAATGTTATAGAAAGAGCAGGAATGAGAAGAGTTTTGGCTGATTTACTGCTCCCCATTGCTCAGTTCTGCACACATCTGTGCCATTATAAACATAATGAATAATAAATCCAAGCTCATTTTTAGGGCTGCATCCATTGCAAGTATAAATACACAAAGGCAAAGGATTTCTCCTTGGAAAGTCAGCGAGAGGGAGTTTTATGTAATTCTTATGAGACTTAATGAAACCCTGAAGATGAAACAATTTCCATTTTGCCTTCATGGGAGCAGACCTAAGTGAAACGGTACCTTTCATTCCTCTTTACAGAAGGAGGTTCAGAGCACCAGCAGGTGGGCAGGTTTAAATGAGCAAAGTGCAAACCTTGCAAAGACTGGTGTCTGGGCTCAGTGCAGGGAGCCACATGAAGTTTGGATGCTCTGAACTGCCTATCATGAAGCAAGGAAGTGTCCTACATGCTTGTCCAACCTCCAGACTCCCAGGGGCCAGATTCCAGTCTGGGGACTCTTGTGTTGACTCAGAAAAGCCAACCTACAGCCCTAACCCCAGGCATGGTGTTGTTGCGTGTGTGGTCTCAAAGCACTCTGCTCAATAGGGTTATTAGCATTATTCTTCATGCAAGGAAGCAGAGCAAAGACCCAAGAAGTAGAGATCCACTTTTCCTGCACCCCAGTCCTGATTTCTGCTCAATTCTTCTGCTCGTGGATTTCCCATCACTGGCAGCTCTTGCCATCTGCTTATCAAGGAGACTTGTCACTGCAGCTACTCTTCCCTAATTTCTCACTAGGGAATGCATTTTCAAAACTTCTGTACCTGTTTGCTCAGGGTTAGGTTAAACAGAAACAGGCATAGGTAGGAGGGTCTTTGGATGCTCCACATGATGTTGAAGGGATCCAATGCTAGCCCCCAAATGCTCATGCACACTTGAAGAAATGCCTCTAAAAATATCTTCCTAGCTAGTCATGCACTCTGCACACCACAGGTGAAGCAGGCTTGGAGAAAAGGTGTGCTGATCCTTCCTCCAGCAGTCCCTCTAAATCAGGATGCTGAGTTGCATAAGGAACATCCTTCTTCACACTTGTGACTTGGCATTCTGTGTTTCTGGCAAGCCCAGGTTTTTCCCTGAACCAGCACACAGTAACACCCAATATGCAAAATACTGGCTTTGCTTAGCTTTAGGCAGTGCAAATCCAAACAAAGTTACTAATATGTCATTTGTGGAGGAATTAGGAGAATAACCTATTAAAACAGTTTTTCAGGACATTTGCGCATTCCAAGAATCCAGTGAGGTTGAAATGAGTTTTCCTCCTCCCTGCAGTGTGTTCTCAGAGCACTGGTGTCACCCAGAAGAGCAGAGGTGGAAACCTCTTGGCTTGACCCTCAGGCATAATCCTGCAGTCCCCAGGCCAAACTCTATCCTGACAAAGATGAAATGGAGGAAAGAATTTTTTCCTACAAACTCCAGGCTGTTTCCGACCGTTGTCTATTGTCTCAGGTTCTGACACAGAGTCCATTTTCTTACCCCCCTCTTTCAGCCATGCAAATCAGGCAAAGCAGAGCACACAATGGAACTTCAGCATCTTTTCAGATCGCTGGTTCTGAGCCCCCTTGAGAAATCCATAAAGGCCCTCCCTGGAGTATTTAGCAGATAATGCTCCCTCTTTCCGCCTGCGGTGTTTTGAAAAATGTAGCCCATAAAATGTGTCTGACATTGTACAGCAAGACCAGCTTCCCTGAAAATGCCGTGGCCTCCTCGGGATGAACACGGTTCCCATTGTTAGCCCTGACTTGCTGAATGCAGCCAGGCCAGGGGAGATTTCTATGCCTTGCACAGCAACAGCACATGACTTGGAAGGGAACTTCTCAAGGAAAGTATATTTGATCAGTCATAAAAAACCTTTCCGGAGATGCATGCTGAACTCTGTGTGTGTGTATTATAGCTGGCACTGTTAACAACATTTATTGCTAAGCTTGCATGAGATTTTCCCACACAAGACCTGGTTTGGCTGCTTATAACCTACTTGGTCAGGATTTAGCTCAGTTTGGACTGAGTTTTTTTCCATGCAGAATAGTTGCTTCAGGAAGAATATATATTGGAAATTTCTGCCAAGACAGATTGGTCTTTTTTCAGAGTGAGTTTACAGGAAAATACATTATTTTTGCCCCTGTTAAATCTTACAAAGATTTTATTGAAGAAATCTTTTTTTACCTCATTGCTTTGGTATTTGTAGGGAAGGTCTCTGTTCTAGAGACATTATTGTTAACCCTCTCTTCCTCCCTGCTATACTTGGGTCAAACTGGGATCTTACGAAAAAAGAGCAATCTCTTCAGACCTGCTAGAGATAGGCAAAGGGTACCTCAGAGGTTGGACAGGATTTTAAATATAGATATGTTGGCTCAGGAGTTCCTGCACATTGGGAAGCACAAAGCTCATCTTTCTACTGCCCAGGCAAAGACAGTGCCCAAAGAACAGCTGAAGAGGTGTTTTGGGAAGAAACTGCAGCTTTCACTCAAGGAAATCCTATTCTGAGATGGAGTATATCTACTTCCAGACACAACACCGCCCTTTGCCCATCCTCAGTTCTCAAATGGAACATGCAGGAGCATTAAGACCAGCTCAGGAGGGTCAGGGATAGCCTTCCTTTCACCTCCCATCCATTGCTTTGCCTCTCCCATATCTCAAGTCCATAACCTTTATCAGCAATGGAACGAATTGCATGAGAAAGTGCAGGGGGTGGCAGGAACATCTGGGCCACATACTGCACATGCCACTGTGAGTTAACCTCTCACACGCTGTCGGATGCTGCGCAGAAGCGTGTCAGGGACACAGCTGTGCTTCACACGCACAGCTCCAGCGGGCAGGACCCACCTCAGGGTGGAAAGGAGAAGAGGAAGGAGAGACATAATGAAGAAGAAGAACATGGGAGATGGGAGGAAGGCGTGGCAAGACATGATGGATCTTTTTGGCTAAGGGGTGATGTGTCACAGCCAAGAAATGCAACAAATCCTTGGAGAAACCCCCCGTGCACACCCTGCATGGAGTGCACCAGCAATGCTCTGCATGAGCCAGGTTTGGTTTAAATGGAGACAAAAGGGGCAAAATGCAGTGAAAAATGGGAAGGAGGGAAAGGAAGGTGCAAAGGGAAAGATACTCTCAGAGCACTGAGTTTTTGCAGGCTCTCCTCGACCCAGATAATCAGCAGAGCTCAAGCTGACAGCAGGGGATTTAAACACTTATAGGGGGAGCTCAGCTGGGTGTCTCAAGGGAAAAAGGGTTGGGAAATGCAGTTCTGTAGAAAAGACACAGAGAGAGAAAAGAGCTGTTAAGCAGTGAGAGAGACATCTGCAGCATAGCTGTTCATTTTGGTTACTCTGCTCTGAGCTGGCAATGGGAATGCATGAGAAAACACCTTCAGCATCCTGATTCTTTTGAGAAGAGACAAAGCAAAGGGCCCAGGCAGAAAGCCAAGTCAAACAGGCATCAGCAGCCCAAGTCCTGGGCTGATCTTAGGCACCAGAGAGGCCACCTTGCAGGAAGGGATCTCCTGAGTTCTGCAAACTGATTAAAGATGCTTCCCACAGGCCAGTGTCCCTGCTTTAGTCTTCCATACTCATATATGGGCCAACACACAAGGCTAGGAGGGACACAGAGAGCTAAAATCCAGAGCACAGTGCCTTAGGAGGAACTCTAAAACAAGCCACTCGTGAAATCAGTTCATCACTAGGATGAAAAATGGTCCCACTTCCAGCCACCATCTGATGAGAGGCCCTTCACTGGCAGGGCTCCATAATACAAGTAATGTAAATTTGGACAGTTAAACGGTTGTTTACTTCGAGATGGGATTAATGTCCTAATTGGTTAATAGGCATACAGACATGTTCTAAGCAAACAGACATATCTACAAGGAAGAGGAAATACTTGCAGAATCTCTGAAGCTTGTTTACCTCCTGAAACTGCACCCTGGATAAAAGGAAATTCACTGTTGTCTTGGTAACAGTGGCAATGAGGGATTTTCATCCTGTTCCTGCCCTGCCCACTACCAGTCATGTTCTGTTGAGTATCCTCTGATGTCTTGTGGAATCATTTCCTTTGCAAAAATTAGTGGGGTTGAAGAACAGGTTAAAAATGGAGACACCAATCCTAGGATATTTTTTCAAACAATACTTGCTATTTCAAAAACACTTTGGGTTTTAGAGACCCTTGATCTTTTTAAACTGTGTATCAGTTAAAATATATTAAAAGAATTTTAGATATTTTATTACCTCTTTAAGGATGTCTTAATAAGTATGTGTCCTTAGAAGAATACAGGTTTATACATGGCATTTAGGATCCACTATGCAAGTGGATCCAGATATAGGATTTTTCTCACATTTGTCTGCTGCAACAATAGTATACAACTCACATAAGCTCTAAAGAAAAACTTTAGAAGCAGAAGCACAACACAAAGAGAGCACCGGAAGAATTTACACACGCACAGTTAATTTTCTGCTTGCAAAGCAAATGAATGCCTTATTACTTGTCCTTTCTCTAGGTCAAATTACTCCACAATGCTCATTAAAACTGACTTTTTCTACCTGGGGTGTTTTAAGGAAGCACAACAAAAGGGCATAGTGACCATGGTCTGTTAGAGAATTACAGAAGCATTTGGAAATAGCAGCTGAGATTTGCAGCAAGGTTGCTGTGCACACATGGGCCAGAGCATCCCAAACTCTTTCCAGTCCTGCCATGGGGGCAGGATTGGAGCCTGCAATAGGTGGGAGGTTCCTCTCTGCCCCTGCAGCCTGGTTTCTCTGAAGGGTGTGTGGCCCACCCTCAGGGCTTGTGGAACACCCTGTAAATGTGACCTACAGTGCTGTTCTTTAAAGACACGTTTACAAAGCACAAATTTGCCTAAATGTTTTTGCAAACAAGACTTCCACCTGCCCAAAGTACCATGGATCAGGCCTCACTCTTGTCGCAACACCAGCTGTAACCTGGTTACCTGTTGGGCACAGTTGCTCACTACCCCTGCAAACGTGTTTTGCCTGACAGTGGGGTCAGCCAGTTTTTATGCCACAAGAAGGGAAGTAATCAATTTAACAAAAGCAACACATTTTTATAGGTTCTGGAAACACTTCTGTTGCAAAAACAATAAGGTGAAGGAGCAGGAGGGGGCAGTCCTAAGACATTTTTCAAACAATGGGTCTTTTCTTTTAATAGACGTTTATAGAACCCAAATCTTTCGACACTGTGTGTCCCAAAATATATTAAAATGCACTGCATTGCAGCTAGTTAGGATTTATATTTTCCACTTGCTTAAGTTATTTACACTGGAAAATAACTATATTGATACAATGTGAATGCATCTGGTGCAGGCTTCATTCCCCATCCCCAAAACACCGTGGCACTGCTCTTCCCTGCTCAGTTCCTTTTCAAGGACTAGGTCATGCTGGGGTAATATCATGCAGATTACCTTCTTGGCTTGAGAATTATTTTATATTATAATGACTGAGAAAATATCTCCCATGGTCCTTGGTGTCCATGTAAGGCTTCTCCTGACTATACCCCACATGAGCACGACAGCATCCATACAAGGAGGGAGTAAAAGACAAAGTGTATTATGCCAAATAGTTTAAACCAGATTAAAAACATATTGCCCAATCCTGCAATAAAGGATTACCACTATTCCTCTTACCACTGACTATAAAAAACTTCACTCTAAAACTCCACTATCTAGGGTAGGAGATTTGGAACAACATACTCTTATTTTGGGATATAAGAGCACACACACAAGGAATTAATTCATCAGCAGTTAATCTGGAATGATGTCATGTGTGGACAACTCCCATTTCCAAGACTGTGACAAATGTGGGGGAGAGGGGAGAAGAGACTGTGGAGTGTCTTTAATTCCTTTTTCTCTTACTGCCTAAATCCAGCAGAAGCTCTATCCCATCCTTCAGGCAAGTGAAAGGGAGCTTTAACAACAGCTGTTTCCTCCAGTGCCTGATGTCCTCTGCAAAAAGGACATTGCCTGGCAATCTGGGGACAAAGAGGAGGAAGGTTAATGTGGGGGTCTTGCAGGAAAAAGCCTGCAGGGATTGGGGAGGTTGAAGGGCAGCCTTTGCAAGAGGTTTGCTCAGGGGCTGCTTTCCATGCTGGAGTGCTCCAGGGAGGGCTCCGGAGTAACCAAGAGCAGCCTCTGACTGCAGGTGGGTGGTGGCTGGAGACACATCCCCTGAAACGGCCACCGAAGCCCCGAGCAGGCCAGTTGGTAAAGGGAGAGGTTTTTTTCCACTGTCTGAAGCATGCTGGGTTCCTCGGCTCCTGGGCAGTGGTGCTTGGGTGACTGGTTTTATTCCTCGCCTTCCCTGTGTGCTTTGGAAGAGCCCCAGGAAGAAACAAAATTGCTGGTGTGGAGGCAGCCGACTCTATCTCTGTTTACAAGTCGAGGGGGACTTTGTGCACAACTACCTACCTCCCTGAAAGGGAAGGCTGCTCATACAATGGGGACCTAACAGACTGCATCTGTTTTGTCTTAGTCTAAAGCATTCCTTTCTGGTGCTAACTGGGAACAATTTAGCTGGAATTTCCAATTGAAATGAGCTTTTTAAACTTCTATATTGACAATTTAAGTTCTTCTCAAGTCGTGTGTTTTACAAATAGGCCAAACCAAATCTTGGTATTTTTACAGGTTTTTACTCAGACCAAATCTATTTTTCTAAAGTACTGTTCTTTTACTCAAAGGTGGATTTCAATACACTGTCACAGAGGGTACCCAGTAACCGCCTATGCTGCAGGAATTTGGATTTCAATCAACTCAAAGAGTTTGAGGAGGTGGGTAAATGAATAGTCCTGGAAAATACTTTGTGAGGAAATTGTTTAGATGCATCTGCAGTTATGTGCACACAGCCTACACAAAGAACAGAACTTCTACTTTCATTTATGTAAGAACAACCAGACTAAAAGTTCAGCACTGTGTCTAACAGGGAGTGTCATGCCCTGGGAAAGCATTCAAGAAACAGGGCAGGGTTTCTTCTATAATTTCTCCTATTCTTCCTCTGTAGTCTTTTCCAGACTGACTGTGGCATGTCTCTGCACTGGATTCTTTTCCTAAAATGTCTTAATCTCATCCCCTTTTCCAGCCCATCTCACCTCACCACACCCTGCAGCAGATGTTTGTGTACCCTACAGCATGGCCCGCCACCCATGGACCTTTCCATCCCAAATCCCAGGGACCAGCAGGGCTGTATTGCAGGGAACTAACTGGGATGGAACAGAGGGAAAACCCCTCTGAATATTGCCTATTCCTGTCACCTCAGGAGTGACACAAACACCACAGAACACCAGTTTCTTACAGCCCTTCTGAAGAATCACTAAGAGAACCTTAGAGATGAATGAGGCAAAATATGTATTAAAAATTATAGCCAATCACTGAACTTTGCTTACGGATGTAAGTTCAATAAACTTCTTTAATATTAGGTAAGGCAGTAAGCCTTGGCACATGGGTGGCTAAGAATATGAGCTAATTTTTTTGTGCTAACAAGGAATGGACATAGCAAAAGGAAGCCATGCTAGCTAGTGCACAGCCAAGCTAGAATTTAACCCAGATCTCCTGAACTCCATCTCAGACTTAAAGTGATCTATGATGTTTTAGTATGGGTAAAAAAGGGATATAGCAGTCTTGTGAGAATAAATATGTCAAAGAAATAGAGGTGCTTGGGGACAGGTGACTTAGAAAAATAATACTAGCATGGAAGAAAAGATAAAAACTCCTGCACAGCAGAGGAACAAAAGGAAAAAATTGACTACAGAGACAGGAGGAGTAAAGAGAAAGGGGGGAGGAGGTCTTCCATAAACTAATTCATAAAACTTTGGAGGACCCTCCTGACACCAAGCCTGCAGGTACAAATCTAGTCTTCCTCCTGGAGCAGGACCTGATGACACTCTAAAAAGTCTTTGTTTGTTCATTAAGGATCCCTTTGCCCAGGACTTAGTAATGCTATTCCTAAAAAAAAGAGAAACCAAATGTCTTGTGCTGCTTCCTCCCTGCTCTGCAGCATTTATCTGTTCATGTGAATATCTTTATTGGTGATCTGGCTGAGGGGATTGAGTGTCCCCTCAGCAAGTTTCAAGATGACACCCAGTTGAGTGGGAGTGTTGATCTGTTGGAGAACAGGAAAGCTCTGCAGAGGGATCTTGACAGGCTGGATTGATGGGATGAGGACATTTGTATGAGGTTCAACACGGCCAAGTGCTGGGTGCTGCACTTCGGACACCACAACAAAGCTCTATAGGCTGGGAGCAGAGGGTCTGCAAAATGGCTCACCAGGAAAGGGCCTGGGTCAACAGTGGTTGTACAAGATCCAGGTATGCCCAAGTGGGCAAGAAGGTCAATGGAACCTGGCCTGTATCAGCAACAGTATGGCCAGCAGGAGAGGAGCAGTGACTGTGCCCCCATACTCGGCCCTGAGCAGGCCACACCTGGCATCCTGTGTAGTTTTGGGCCCCTCACCACAGGAAAAATGTTGAGGTGGTGGAACATGTCCAGAGAAAGGCAGTGGAGCTGGGGAGGGGTCTGAAGCACAAGTCTTATGAAGAATGGCTTAAGGAAACTTGGGGTGTTTAGCCTGGAGAAAAGGAGGCTCAGGGGAACCTTATTGCTCTCTTCAACTACCTGAAAGGAGCTTGTAGCTGGTGGGGGTTTAGATTGGATAGGAACCGTTTCCTCACTGAAAGCGTTGTCAGACATGCCAGGAAAGTGCTGGAGTCACCACTCTGGTAGTGTTCAAAAGGCAGGTAGATGTGGCACTTAGGGACATGGTTTAGTAGTGCTGGGTTAATAGTTGGACTCAATGGTATTAAAGATTCTTTGCCACCTAAATGATTCTGTGATTCTGTGAACCTTACATTTCTTTCCTCCCTATTTTCAGGCTGACTTTGCTACACAAAGAACATGGCTGCTGCTCTGCCACTGCCCTCTCTGGCTTCGGTGCAGATTGTTTGCATTGGGATCTCTGCTTAAAACCAGTGGGCCCGAAGGGTCATGTTCCCCTCAAGCCTTGCACTGGGACCTCACTCCAATGAATTCTGCAGCTGTCAGAGAGTCCCAGGCTCCTGCCTAATTCACTACCCACATGTGCAGCGAGAAAAAAAGAACTACTTCCTTTCGCCAAAAGAATTAAATGTCGTAGGCATCAATCACTCCCTAACATGCACATTTTTATTCTCAAACAGCTTCATTTAGAGTGTTTTAATATAGAACAGCCTGACAGAAACAATGCCTCCTAAATAGCTGTATGGGACTCTTTAGTCAATAGTACATACAGTAAATATTTATTATAACGTAACACAGGTTCTGTTTGTTTCTGCTTGTTTTTGCTTTTTATACTTTGCATTTGATGTGAGTGGGAGACACACCAAATATTGTAAATATTTATAAAGTATTCAGATTTGATATTATTTGCTCAGGTACAAATGGTTCCAGTTACTAGACTGTCACAAATGAGAAAACCACAAATACAGAGCAACACTGAATGAAAACACAGTGGAAATATGACATAACCACATCTACGGACTGCAGTAAACATGCCTTACAAGAAGGAACTAAATAAAGGTGCAAATATCTTTTTAAAGAGATGTTTTGGCAGGTATTTTAGAGACATCAACTTAGTGACAGGGGTTTTGTTCCCCCCTTCTAAGTGTCGCTAAAATATCTTAAGTCTAAACTTACATGCAATTAGCTTTTGGCTATTTTGTTTCTAAAAACCTCACCCTGGGGAGTGTAGATAGAT
Source organism: Illadopsis cleaveri (assembly GCA_013399915.1). Classification (NCBI taxonomy): domain Eukaryota; kingdom Metazoa; phylum Chordata; class Aves; order Passeriformes; family Timaliidae; genus Illadopsis; species Illadopsis cleaveri. Next base: position 48,746 of record VXBB01000859.1, on the reverse strand, counting down.
GGATAAGGAAGGGGTTCTTTTTTTAAGACATTCAGTCTTGCTTTACAAAATAAACACCTCTTTAGATAAGTTGTCTGAGGAGCCTTGAATTACTTTTTTTTTTTTTTTTATAAGACACATGATCCAGAGGGTGTCGGACCTGCCATCATTCCCAATTCAGTTGTGGGGGCATCACTAGACATGTCCTATTCATCAACATGTTATGGTTACTTTAGTGACTCAGTCCATCTCAAAATCTTTTACCTCTAAATGCCTCTAAATCTTTCACCATTTCAGCTGAAACCTCTTTGGGTTGGAGATGAACCAGAGAACCTGGCACTAAACTCTCTTGCGCAACAGCAGTTTGGCCATGCCAGGAGAGATTCCTCTCCAATGTCCTTGGAGCCAGCCCAGCACTGTTGCCTCCTGGCCTTCCTCAGCTTCCCAGCACTGTGTTCCAAGCACACTGACCCCAGCAAAGATGAGGCCCATGTTGGTCATTTTGTGACAGGACACAGCAGGTTCACGTGGGCGTTTTGTCGCCCTGATCTGGCTGAGGGGATTCCCTCTGTTGTGGTCTTGGTTTCCCAATCCATCACAATTAATTTTGTCTACAGTTTTCATCAACCATGATTACAAAGGATTTTTCTAAGGCTAGTTGGTTTGAGTCATAACCAAAGATCTGACCTGCAGATAAAATTTCTGGCTGGTTTGGGTTTTATCCTGAGCTATTTCCCCAATGATAGTTTGTCTTTTATACTTGCATAATCAATAATTTTCCTCACTGATCATACTTGGTATATCATTTATTTCCATTGAATAACCCCTCTGGATAAAGGATGATGAAGTAAATACCAGGGACAAACACAGAAAACATCTGGAATATGTTTTTCTCTCCAGCCGATTCATCATTTCAAAATGTACTGTAGCCTGAACTGGTAGCTCAACAAGACTAGGTATTGATAATATGTTTCTGCCATATTTGTTGTTATTCTTTATTATAATAAAGTTCTGTTTTTCCTCTCACTGGAAACTCTTCTCTTGTTTTAGAGTTTTTCTCATGGTGTAGTAACAGAAATGTATTATTGGCATGGCCTGCAGTTCAAGGTCTTTGACATTTCTTTTTTCAAGTGTATCCTTTGCAAGGGCCAAAAAAGAAGTTAATAAAAGCATTAAAACCACCTGTGAATGGTCATTTAAATGCCACATTTAAATTAATGACAAGTAATCTACACCTTCAAAAAATCCCGACTGACATGTAGGTTTGCTTTCTCCCCTTCCAAACTATGGGCTAAGTACTGAAAATAAAGTGAAATAACACTCAGGTGCTAAATAGATTATGACTCACAGCTGGAGGCAAAGAAATTGCAACTTTATCCCAATTACAGTAATTTAATTGGGTGTTAAAAAAATCCTGGGTTCCCAACAGTAGTAGCCAAGGCAAGGTTATAGACATCTAACAGGTAAGGGAGCTATCTCTAATTTTTTGTTTTGTTTTGGTTTAAAAGGTTCTTCTACTGCCGGTAGAAAGACCTGTCCAGACAGCAATTTCTTCCTGTGAAATTAGTACATAACAATAATGTTTGTGCAAGCTGCAGAGCAATACCTTCATGTGTGAGGTGAACTCGCAGCTGTCTGACCCTGCTACTGCTGTGGGCAGAGGCTCTGTGCTAGAAGAGAAGGGGTCAGGATACCCCTGGTTTATGCCCTCCACCACCCAGGTCTGCAATGCTGAAATCAAGCCCTAGCATAAAGAACAAGGGCTTTCTGCCAGGCCTTGACACCTTTGGGTGCAGGGATGTTGGCGCTTTCTTTCCCTGCTCAGAAAATGAGGATGATGACACGGAGCAGAGTCCCAGCACCCAAAGCAGGCATGTACTCATGCCCAGCCCATCCCACAGAGTCTACAGCAGGTGACAAGCCTTGTCAGAGTCCCAAGGGGGCTGTGAGGACCTTTAAACCCACCCAGCGTGGAGGCTCTCTGTGGTGGTGTGGGCAGAACCAGCAGCACGTAACCCCGCCGGCCTGGGAAGCCAAGGAGCAGAGAGCTGAAGGCAGGATGAGATCTCCTGCTGGGTGGAAGAAAAGGGAATTACTTCCTCCCTGGGAATATTCTCCTGAGGCTTTTTCTTTCCCCTTTGGTAAAGATAAAAGAAACACGGTCCACCTCCTGTGCTGAAGAGTTCCCATTCCTCCCCAGCCTTCCTCTCCTTCTGCTCAGCCTCCCAAAAGCAAAGAGCCACTAGCAGGAGGACTCAATAAGTAAATAGCAAATGCTGTGGAGAGGGGGACTGTGCTTTTGCTGAGCACCCTGGAGCGAGGCTGTTGGAGGAATCAGCCAGGAGCCACGACAGCAGCCCACAAGGAGCCACCTCCTGGTCCAGCACCCCTCCTTGCTGAGCACCTCCCCATCACAAGAGATCACCAGGGGAGCCCTCACGAGCATCACCTGCCTTGGACTTGAAGGGGAGTGTGTTTAAGGGATTCCCCCTCAAAATGTAATAAGCAAAGGTTGCTCTGGCCACACACATAATGAGTTTGGCACCAGGGGAGTGTGTTTCTCTTTGCCTTTGGTTCCTGCAGATCGAGGCTCCTCATCCCCCACTAGAACATGGCTGTGCCTGTGCCTCGTAGCCACTGTGTCCTTTTTAAACAGTCTCCTCTCTGTGATCTGCACATCCAAGGGGAGCCTTCTCTTGCCAGTCGAAGTTGCTGCCTTGTGTTGTGACAATTTCCATTGTGCCAGATGCTTCTCCTTCAGTTTGGGACTGGGCTGCAGTGAAAGGGAACAGCCTGAATTAAACACATTAATTCTTTCAGAATGCAAAAAGCAGCAATCAAACTTCCTGTATCACTTTCTAAGGGGAATAAATAGCTTCAGGGCCACATGTTTTTAAAACAAGAAAATAAGAATTACTTTACAATAATAATAAAACAAATAATAATTTTTTAAAAAGCAACAACAGCAACAAAAACCCAGAACCACCATACAGCTAATGCAGAGATTCTGCTACGAAATTATATATGAAGGAGCTGTCAGTACAGAGGCAGAATTATGGAAATGAAAGCTCATGAGGAGCTCAGGATCCATCGGTGCCCGACCCAGCGGGAGCGGCGGGGCCGGGCGGCGGCGGCCGGGCCGGGGGACGGAAGGTGGCAGTGCAGCATAACGAGAGCCGAGTGTGTCTGTCTGCATAAAGCACCGCACTTATCATTTGTTTATCATTCCCGGGGTACAGGGATAACAAGTTTAACCATAAAAAACCTCCGCCTCTTTAGGTTTGGGGCTTTTTTTTTTTTTTTTTTTTTTTTTTTTTTTTGTTGT